>PVLD010009716.1:0-75242 GCA_004027595.1 Dinomys branickii | reverse complement strand
TTCCTTTTATTTCTCTCTCTTGTCTGATTGCTCTGGCTAGTGCTTCCAGAACTATGTTGAATAGGAGTGGTGACAATGGACATCCTTGTCTTGTTCCTGACTTTAAAGTGAAAGTTTTCAGTTTATGTCCATTTAGTATGATGTTGGCTGTTGGTTTGTTGTAGATGGCTTTGATCAGATTGAGGAAGAGGCCGTCTATGTTGAATTCTTTTTCCCTGCTTATAAAGGTTTTTGACATGACACCTGTGAACAGGTTTTTTTATATCACTTGTGCAATATCCTGCTTTTTCACTACTATCAATGTAATTTTAGTCTTCTTTGCATCACCTAGCAACTGCTGGATTGATTTTTCATGGTGTGTTTGATTAGAATTAAGAAATCTTTCTTTTGCTGATCACTAATCACAAACCTGTCTTTTACATCTGAGAGTCTGTACTCACATTGGGTCATTGTGTTGTATATATTTTTGATATAAATTTTAATCCCCTGAGTACTCGTTTGAATCTGTTTTATGGACTCCATTTCTTTCCTGTGTTGGGCATTCATCATTTCCATCATTTTCCTAAGCTCTTCTTTTTTTTTAATCTGTGCTGTTCTAGAGTCATTAAGCATGTCTTGTTCTATGGTCACCATCTCTGTAGTTACCTGTGAAATTATTTCTGATTTGATTTTTTAATAAAGACTTGTTCATCTACTTTGTTACTTCCCCTGTTACCATTTCAGAGAGTCTATGTGGGTAACCTTCAGATTGCTCCACCTTATTGCTTCCTGGCTTTGACTTTCATGAGCTGAAAGTCTGGGTCACATTTTGTTTAACTATCTATTCATGTTTTTTTTTTTTTTTGTTTAATTCCTGGATTGATGCTTGTAAATCTCCTATGGTGAGTAGCTGTATTGCTAGCATTTAAAACCCTAGAAAATGACTACTTCTTAGAGATGTCTTTCAGGGTGGGTCGGTTGCAAGATCCCACCCCTTCAATTTATTGGGGATAAGAAGTTTCTGCCTACTTTTGCCAGCCCTGATTCTTTGGTACTGGCCTATGTTAGAGACTATTTAAGTCCCAACCCCCATGGTGAAACTACAAAAGCCAAACTTCCTCCCTGACAGACCTCCATAATCTAATTTGCCTCTGAGAAGACTGCTGTAATCTAATTTACCTCCTGACAGGCATCCTGTTCTAACCTAATCCACAAATGTCAGCCCCTCCCAGAAATTTCCTGGCTGCTCAAACAAAACCAAGACCACTCTGGAAAAATTTTTGCACCACTCTTAATGGTGTCCAGCCCATATATATATATATATATATATATATATATATATGTTGACCCTGGGTACACAGTCTCTACCCCTAGAGTCCAGCCTGTTACTCCCATTCTAAAAAATTCCCCTCTCTGTTGCCATGTCTTGTACCTGCTCCCTCTCCTGCCATACAGCCTACAGTATTTTTTATGACACTTAGGCAATCTCAGTCTTGCTGTACTGGGAAGAACAATTCATAAGAATAATTATGTCACCTGGATAAAGTGGTACAACCAGCAGTAACAATAGCATCAAACACAGTCTAGAAAATGACAAACTGAGGCAACTATTAACTTTCTGCTTTTAACCAATTTTACCTTCAGGGGAGAAAATTTAATAGGGATTGGAGGAAAAAATAGAGAAATAGAAGAGGAAGAGCTAGAAGCATGGCTGGAGGACAAAGGAACATCACACAAACTTTGGAAAAGTGGCACAGTAACAGGAGGGAGAGAGGAAAAAATAAAAACAATAATAGAGTAGAACAGCAAAAACAAGAAAACTACAAACCATGATCACACTCATATACAAACAAAACAAACAAACAAACAAAACACAAGGACAAGAGTATGTGAGAGAAAGAGAGAGACAGAGAGGGAGAAATACGTTCTCTTTAAGGTGTATCTCTGTTTTGAGTGGTAGACACTGTGGACAGATCCAAGTTGATTAATGCCAGCAATTCAGCTGTAGCTTTACAGTGGGGTAGAGGATAATCCTGGAGAGCCTGCACCTTTAGGTCTACTGAAGTTCAGGCTGGTTTCTGGCCATGAGGCTGGAACCAGACCAGTTTACCTTGTAGCAGTCCATGTACCTCCTACTGACTCGAACTCAGCTCGCTACTTTGTACCAACTTGAACTCAGGTCTTGACCCTGACACTGGGAGCACTAGGTGGGGGCAGCAGCTGCTCTGGGTTCCAAGCTCAGTTGAACTCTCTCCAAGATGGCTTCTGACCAATCATCTTCTCCTGGGGGACATCTGAACCTGAATGACTTATCAGCCCCTGCAGTCTGCTACCTTGAAAGCTCTATTCCTTTAGGGTGTTTCTCCATGGAGTCATCTGGGGTCACCAGTAATCACCATGGATCTACAGGATTGAGCTGCTTTTCCCATGCAGTGAGTCTAGACTTCCAGGAGAAAGCGCTGCCTGTCGCCTCCTTCTTCTTTGCTCTCCGCATAGGCTTCAATTATTACTTCATATCTTCGCTGGGTCCACAGCACCTACCTGTCTTCTCTTCCTCTCGTTGCTATATTCCAGTGGACACCAAGTCTTGGAGAAGCTCTTTCTCTGCTGCTCACCACTCTACCATTTTCTGAGAAGTCTCTATGCTAATTATAGTCTTTACATATTGTGTGTATGTGGTAAAATGATGCAATACACACACACACACACAATTACTATGTGTCCATTAAAAATAAGTAAATTAGAACTGTTTTATTTTCATACATTTGGGGCAATTTCTACTCATCTTTCTGCTATTGACTTCTTATACATTTTGAGAACATTCTCCAGAGACCTGAGTTACCTATCATGCCCTGGGTATTATCTACTCCACCAAGTCGTAAGGTTGGATGTGCACAGCAACAGTCTATTATCAACTGGAAATGGTATATTCATGATCGAACCAGAGTAGGTCCAGAGGGTTCCAGCAAATTACATGAGGAAGTTGCCCAGATGCCTATGGCCCCTACACCTGCTATATTGCCTTCCGTTTCACAGTATGCACCTATGGCCATGTGGGGTGAACCATATGATCAGCTGTCAGAGGAAGAGAAGACGAGGGCCTGGTTTACAGATGGCTCTGCACGCTGTACAGGAACCACCCACAAGTGGACAGTGGCAGCATTGCAGCCCCTTTCTGGGACATCCTTGAAGGACAGTGGCGAAGGGAAATCTTCACAGTGGGCAGAACTTTGGGCAGTGCACTTGGTAGTACATTTTGCCTGGAAGGAAAAATGGCCAGGCAGTATTTCCTGAGAGGGCAATATGTGAAGCTGTGAGTGTGAAGCTGGAGACCACAGAAGTTTAGAAAAGCCAGGACTGTGGATCATCTGAGGACAGCTATAAGGAGGGAACAAAGCGGGCCTAAGAGAGAAACCATGGAGGTTGTAACACACCAGAAGTGCCATGGAGGTGGACTCATGCAAGCACTATAGCATTGCAAGTGCAGTGTTGGTGCCACAAAAGAGGAAATTTTTGTAATCCCTAACTTTTGTTTCTTGTTATGTTGTTGTCAGTTTGAAAAGCACATTATTTTTATTTAAACAATTATCTTTCAGCTTAATTAAGAATAAAATATAAATTATTACTTCTCTGTTTCCCCTTCTCTTATGGTCTTCTTTCCATTTTCTTATGCTGTCTTTTATGAATTAAGAGACAATAATTTTATTGTCTCTCTTTTATATTGAAACATGTTTCAAACCTACTGACCATTTTCCTTATATTTGAAGAACTTACAGTTTTTCTAGGCTAGCTCTGTTGATGGTGAATTGTGACAGCTACTGTTTATCTGGGACTACTTAATGTCTCTTTCACTTTTACAGGATAATTTTATTAAATATACAATCTTTGATCGATGCCTTTCTCTTCCATCACTTTTAATATTCCACTCTACTTTTCCAGCTTGCTTAGGTTTTGTCAGGAAATATTCTATAGTTGTTATCCCTATGCTTTTGTAAACACAGTGTGCCTTGACTGACACACTTAACTCATTCCATGACTCTAGAAAAGATGACCGCATCTGTGTTCACTTGGGCAAAACTCTACCCCGTGTAGAGTTTGCAAACAAAAACCAAAATTTTGCCAAATGCTTCTGTTTGTGAATGAAACTGTTTACAAATAAAAGAGCATGTGAACTGAGGTACCACTGTAACTCTTTTGCCATCTCTAGATTCATGAGTGTGGAGAGAGAGCTAGGATAAATAGCTGCTATTTATTTTATTTTGCATTCTCTTAACATAATGGATCATTGTCTTGGCACCTAAAAAATTTTTCCAGTGTTTTCTGTCTTTTGCACTCTGAATTTCTATTTCTGTCCTTTTTCTGTGAATGTACTGTCCTTGAGCTCTTAAATATTCTGTTTTTATGTGTCTATGTGTAAGTATGTTTGTGTATTTCTTTTTATCTTGTAGCATTTCAGTTGGATAAATGTCTACTGACTACTCTCCAAACTTATTGACTTTTATTGTGATCATTAAAGACATTTTTATTCCTGTTTCAGTGGTTTATTTTTCTTTTTATTTTCTGATACTGGAATCAAACTAATAACCTCACACTTGGTAGGCAGGTGCTGTGCTGCTGAGTTGTGTCCTTGGCCCTGTACCTTTGATTTCTAACATTTTCCTTTGTGATAACTTAACGTTTCCATTATACTGTGCACATTAACCATCTGTATTTACCTGTTGTCTACTTTTTTCATAAAAAGCTCTTAAGAAAGAATTACAATTATTACTTCTTATCTCCAATGTCTGAATTATACCATAGTCTAGCTTTGATTCTATCTTTAGTGCCAGAAATTATTGTAATCTCATTAGAGGTTGAGCTGTGGGTTAGTGTTTGCCATAACTCTTGGTGTCAAAAGCATCAAACCCTCCAGTGTTCTTATATTTTTTCTCCCTTTATGAATTAAGGCTTCCCCAAATATTCTTCAAAGAGATTCCATGTCTTATAGAGCCTTTGGCTGTAGTCTACAATGACTGTGTTATTGATATAGTAGAAAGATGTGCAAGAAGCTAAGTCTATCTCACTTTCCAACCAATTGTCAGTGTTTTCAGAGCACTGTGCACTGGGGATATGAGGTTTTATTTTTTCCTGCCTTCTCCTGTTCCATGGCTCCAATATTCCAAGTCTATTTCCTTAAAATGCTCTGTACCATTGCTCAGCTTTGCTGTTGTGGAGAAATTCCATTCTCACTGGTATATGGCTCTCACATGTCCTTTCCTCTAGTGTGCAGGTCTTTGTTATGAAAAAATTTGTGCTTTGACAGTAGTCATTATGTTTTCTCCCTCGCTCTTTGGCCTAGTACTTTTGATTTTTAACATTTTCTTTTTCACACGTTTGTGAACCCCCAACCCCAACCCAACATGTGCATGTGTGCAGATGCACACACACGCACACACACACATACACACACACCATGATTTCAGTTTTTCCCTCCTGGGCTGGTCACATGTATGCTTAGTAGTTCATTGAAATGGCCACTGAAGCGAGTGTTCCACTGTCTTAAGACTCCAGCAGCTTCTGCTCCAGGTAAGCATATCTCAGTTATGACTCTTGAGATGAACCCGTCTCTTTATCTATACTATGTACTAGATTTTATTCCTTTAAAATCACCTTTATTCTTACAACTATCACTGCATAATGGTAGCAAAGAAATATGAGAAGAATATACAAATGCTTCATTTTTGTTAGATATGTTCAATTGTCTTTATAGATTTAAATTTCAAGAAACAGATTATTTCTTCTTTCCTTGAAAGCAAGATAATTTAAAATTTCAGTCAGTCTTCTACCTGTTTTGCACAAATTCTCTAATTTATCTCTAGGATGGATAGACATAGTAAAGGAATAAAAATTAGAACATTTCTTTTTGTTTGCTTACAAACTCCAGCCTGGATCTCACCACCGACCTCCCAGGAGACTCAGTGTTGTTATCTGTCATGGAAACGGGAAACCAAATCATTACTATATTAGATGCTACTTTAGGAGACTCTGAAGACACAAATTACTTTCTCTGAGAAAACTTCAAATGCATGACTATAGTTTTCCTAACCCATTCTTTTATTGCTTGGGTTACTTATAAAACAAAACAAACAAAAAGAGTTTCTGGTTATGGAAACCTTATTCCATCTGTGCCACTCATGTTCCCTCACAAAATTTGGAATTTGTCATTAAAAGTTAATTGGCACATATTTTCTTGGCAGCTAAAAAGGAGGTGGCTCAGTTTCTCTACACTTTATGCCTGGCTCTTTGAATTACCAAAATCCTACAAAAATAATCCCACTTTGGTTTTTAAAAATTAGGTATGCTCCCTGGCAAGTGGAAGGTTGAGAGTTCAATTTCTGGTACCAAAAACATTAAGTATAGTTTAGTCTATTAGGTAGTAACAGGAGGAGAGTCCACATGGCTGAATAAAGGAGGACTCACATTGGAGTTTCTTAGAGGAAATCAACTAAAAACACAGGTAACTGGAAGAAAAGACAAACATACTGATAGAAAAGTTGATCTGAGATTAGGTACTTGTAGATCAAACAAAATATATGCATAAGACTTTATAAAATGATAAACCAGCCCACAGGGCTGCCTTGAGTTTTCCTGCTGGTGGGATCAGGATTGGAACAGGAATCACCATTCCCAGGAATCTCCCTAGGCCCAGCCCCCGAATTCCAGGGAGACAGTAAAAGCATGGCAAACCCAATCCACACAAGATAGTGTTAGAATATAAGGCCCTTCCCCTCTTTTGGTTTCCTGCAAACAAAGGACCCTACAACAAATTTCACTTCAGAGTACATTGCAACAGATGTCACTGGCATGCACAGGGGCGAGTGGGTGCTTCTCCATGGGTTGCCAGTAATTTTCTTTGTTTATTTGTTTGTTCTTTTCTTTCTACCTCTTTTTCTTTCTGCCTTGAGCACCATAACCTCTAACAACAAGGTTAGGGACCAACCATAGCACTGAGTATTGCTAGTGAAATGACACAACTCCTCCTGCTCTGTGACTGACACCTGGTTCAGGAGATGAACTTGGACCATCCCATGGCACCTGGGATAAGCACTTTCCTGCCCTGGGACTGGCAACCAGCAACACAAGCACTCTTGGGCTGGGATATTAGCAACTCCCTTTGAACTGTGACCTGCAGTATGGGGACAAGGAATGGGCAACAAGCTTTGCCCCACGCTATGATAAATGGCTCAAACACCCTTGATCCAGAAATATAGTGCTCCCTCCAACTTGTGACAACCACCATGGGACAAACTTGGGACCATGAGCCCAATGCAGGAAAATGAGGGCAGGGAGCGAGGGGAGCCATTGGTGTGGAATGGAGCAGGCTACACAGGTTCTGGGAGGGGCCAACCGTATGCCGGACTGCAAGGTGCTTGGGCTGTCTCTGAGGGTGCCACAGCTAACATGAGGGTAACACAGAGACAAACAGGGTAAGGAGTAGTGGGTGGGCCATGCGGGAAGCTGCTAGCTAAAGACGGACATGGCCCCCTCACTCAGAGCCCAAGATCAGCCCCATACCCAATCCAGCTCTAATCCTATTGCAGAATTGGGAGGATGCTGATTTGAACATTACCACAGAGCAGTGGATGCCAGAGGAATATTATTTTGTTTTTCTCTGTGTGTATTGTTTCCCTTTTATTGTCTGGCTATGGTTTTTTTTTTTTTCTTTTTTAGGTTTACACACATACATTTCGTTCTGTTCTATTCACATGCTTTCTCATTCTACTTAACTGTCTTTCTTGACCTTGGGATATCTTCATGTGAGAGAACATTGCCCCTAATCTTTCTGATTCACTTCAGTGATCTTTGCCTTCTCCGTCTTCCTTTCTCCCCTGCTTTCTCCTGCTTCCCGATTTCTGTGTGATCATCCTTTGTCCTCCAGCCTTGCTTCTATTATATTTGCCTTCATCTCTCTCTACATTTTGTCCTTGATGTCTTTTAAATTTCCCCCACCACATAGTAAAATCACCCTACTAGGGGGACACTCGTTGCACACAAGTTCCTGATTTATATTGGGTTTTGTTACATAACTGTAGACCCTGCCCTTATGGTTAAAGATACCAAGATTAAGAGTTTCCACAGTTTGTCAAAGTCTAGGTTTTGAACTGAGAGCGTAGAAGTAGCCACTTGTGGTGCAGTCAAGGCCATTGGTTTTCCTCCGAGTGGCTGTGGAATGGAAGTCACAGCAAAAGAGTCCTCTAGGGTCTCCTTTGCCCCTCACAGCTTTCGCCTTCTGTGGCTGCGCAAAGCTAGAAGGTTTAGGTTCGATCAGGGGAATGTTGCTCCGCTATCCTTTTCCCACTCAGAACTTAGTTTTAAATAGCGCTCCAAGCCAAATCCGAGGTCGCCTCGACAAGCGCACGGTCACTGAGGCACTGTCTAATTCAGACCCACACAAGCAAAGTAAATACAGGAATCAATAATGCAGCAAGCACATCTATGTACAACTGTTCCCTAATGAGTGATTTTGGCCCCACGTTTTAAGCCAAATGAAATCAATATCGATAATATCAATATACCTCTCTCCTCTATGCTTCTCTTGAACCTTATCTCGTCTCCTGAGCCTGCTTTCTTCTCGCATGCACTCAGATGTGTCCTCTCACCTGCCATATGATGAGTTTCCATGGTCCTCAGGTCTCTGCTCTTGTGCAAAAATGCCGTGTCTTGTGCAGTTCTCAAGCTTCTTGGTGGGCAGATGGCAGAGACTGAAAAAATGAAGACAAGCATTAGAAAACAGAAAGCTAAGGTCAGGTGAAGCCCTCTCTCCAAATGGGAGGAAAGAACCGCCCGATGATGCAGTGTGTTTATTTATACACTTGCCACATTGATGTCACATGACACCCCCTGCCTATTAGCTTGTTACCTTGGATTGCCTTAGGCACTCTGTGTTCTCAGAGCTAGCCTTGCTTGACCCCCACGTGTGATCGATCTTCAGCTTTCGTCCCTTCCTACAGGAAAACTCCAAGAAAGATTTACAATCATAAATATATGTGCACCAAATACAGAAGCACCCAACTATATAAAACAAATGTTAATGAACATGAAAAGTCAAATAAGCACTAACACAATTGTAATGTGGAAGCTTAACACCCCATTGCCAAAACTAGACTGATCAACTAGACAAAAAATCGATAAAGAAATAACAGAACTGAACTATACCTGAGAACAAATGGACTTAATAGATGACCACAGAGTTTTCCACCCCACAACATCAGAGTATGCATTATTTTCAACTGCATATGAGATTGCACGCAAAATACACCACATATTAGCCCATAGAACATGTGTAAGTAAATGCAGAGGAATTAAAATTATTTAATGCATGTTATCTGACTATAGTGCAAAAAAATGGGAAATCAACAAGAAAGACAACAAGAAATTCCATAAAAACATAGAAATTAAATAACACCCTATTGAACAACAAATGGGTCATAGGAGAGTTTAAAGAAGAAATAAAACAGTATGTACAACTAAATGACAATGCCAATAAAATATGTCAGAATTTATGGGATACAATGAAAGCAATTCTAATAGGGAAATTTCTAGTGGTGAATACCCATACCAGGGAGGACAGAATGAACTCAAATAAACAACCTAATGCTGAAACTCAAACTTCTAGAAAAAGAACAAGTCAAGCCCAAAACTCATATGCAGGTATGAAGTATAAAGATCAGAGCAGAGATTAATGGAATTCAGATTAAGGGAAGGATACAAAGAATTAATGAATTAAAGAGTTGTTTTTTAAAAAGATTAAATAAAATTGATAGCCCTTTAACCAAGCTTATCTAAAAAGAGAAAGAAGACTCAAATTCATGTAATTAGGAACAAAAAGGATGAAATCAAAACAAATCCTACAGAAATCCAGAAAATCATCAATGCCTACTTCCAGAAACTTTACTCTAATAAAATGGAAAACACAGATGAGTTGGACAGATTCCTAGATATCTGTGAACTACCAAAGCTGAATCAAGAAAATATAAAAATGCTGAACAATCTAGTATCAGTCAATGAAATTGAAAACGTAATTAAAAACCTACCAAAAAGGAAAAGTTCAGGCCCTAATGTACGCACATCTGAGATGGTCAAGAGCTTTAGAGATCCTATGCCCTTACTCTTCAAACTCTTCAATGAAATATAGAGGGAAGCAATATTCCCAAACTGATGACTGGAAGCAAGTATTTCTCTGAAACCAAACCAAAGAAGGATCCAACCAATAAAAAAGAACTACAGGCCAGTCTCTCTAATGAATATAGCTGCAAATATCCTTAATAAGATACTGACAGACAGAATGCAGAAAATCATCAAGATTATACACCATGACCAAATGGAGTTCATCACAGGAATGCAGGGATGGTTCAACATATCCAAATAAAAAAACATAATACAGTTGTCCCTTGCTATATTGTGGTTCACTTATTGCAGCTTCACTGTATTGTGGGTTTTAAAAAAAAAATATCTAACTCTGTATTGCAGAGTTTGCTCTATATCATGGGATTTTGCAGCATATAGATATTTACAATTTTAATTATTTTCATCTAAAAATTTTAAAACAATATAAAAATATATAAAATGTTAATTCAAACATATTAAAAGAATATTAAATTGAAATAAAATACAGTATGCATTTCATTAACAGATGAATACCATACCATACACAATGGAAATGCAGTAAGCCACTACCACTTGCAAAAGTTTGCCAATGTGAAATTGTACACGGCATGCTATTGGCTGATGGAATGGAAGGTGACCAACCACAGCGCTGTGTTCTGTATACTAGGTGCTGATTGGCTCAGTGGCCCTAGCCTGTTTGCTCTCCTGCGCTGTGCCCATAGGTTCAGTATCTCTCCTTGTCCACCTCACACTGAGTACTCCTATAGAATTTTGCATGTGGTTAAAATTATGTAGGTTTAAGAGTGTAGAAAGTGTTTAAGAACATATGAAGTGTTTATAAGAGTGTAGAAAAGGTGAGTAAGCGAGTGGGAAAAATCTACAGGAGTGGGGAAGAGTTTATAAAGTCTTAAAATATATATAAGTAATAACATAAATAGAACACTGCCACTTTGCCAATTTTCTTGTATTGTGGGAGTCTCGGGAACATAACTCCCATGGTAGATGGGGGATAACCCTACAGCATATTGACAGAGCCAAAGACAAAAATAGCAGGATCATCTCAATAGGTGCAGAAAAGAATCTGACAAAGTCCAACACCCATTCATGATAAAATCCCTGCAGAAAATTGGGATAGACAGTCTTTATCTCAACATGATCAAAGCCATGTATGACAAACCAACAGCCAACGTCACACTAAATGGTCAAAAACTGAGAGCTTTCACTCTAAAGTCAGGAACAAAACAAGGATGTCCACTACCATCATTCCTATTTAATACAGTTCTGGAAACATGAGCCAGATCAATTAGATGAGTTAAAAAGTAAAAGGAAAAACGATATAACATGAAGTTCAAGTATCATTAATTGCAGATGACATGATACTCTACAGAGAAGACCACAAAACTCTACCAAAAGACTTACAGATTTAATAGCCAAATTCATTGGTGTAGCTGGATACAAAATCAACACTCAAAAGTCTATAGCATTCCTGTATGCAAAAAACAAATTCACTCAGAGAGAAATGATGTAAGCCACACCCTTTACAATAGCATACACAAAATGAAATACATAGGAATCAATTTAACACAAGAAGTAAAAGGTCTATACATTGAAAATTACATTACTATGAAAAAAGAGATCAAAGAGGATATCAGAAAATGGAAAATTATCCCTTACTCATCAGTAGGAAAACCCAATATAGTGAGAATGGCCCTACTTCCAAAATTGTTATACAGATTTCATGCAGTTCTGATCAAAATACCCATAGCATACTTCACAGAACTAGAGAAAACATTCTTAAAATTCATTTGGAACCAGAAGAGACCTAAAGTATTAATTGCAATTCTGTGCAACAAAGGCAAAGCAGGGGGTATCATAATCCCTGAATTGAAAATTATCCTATAAAGCTATTTTGATAAAATCAGCATTATCCTAGCCAAAACAACAGACCTGAGTATCAGTGAAACAAATTAGAAGATGCAGAATCAACTCCAAATACATTCAGCCATCTTTTCTTTGACAATGAAGCAAAACGTGTTCCCTGGAAGAGGGACAAACTTTTAATAAATGCTGCTGTAAAAACTGGTTTTCCACATGCTGAAGACTACAACTAGACCCACGTCTATCTCCACGCACTAAACAAAAATAAACGTGGATCAAAGATCTAAATATTAAAACAATAATGGTAGGCAGAGCATTCATGAACAAAAACAAAACCATGCAAAATACTTCAAAGAATCAACAAGCAGGATCTCATCTTATTGAAAAACTTCTGCACATCAAAGGAAATTACCAACAGAGTGAGAAGACAACCCACAGAGTGGGAAAAACTTTTAGCCAACTGTCCCTCAGACAAAGGACTTCTGTCTAGAACATATAAAGAATTTTTAAAAATCAGGCATTCTTACATCTGGTAATCTGAGCAACTTTTTTGAAGATAATGATATGCCACATAAAAACCACTGGTATTTCCTATCACCTTGTTTTGAAAGCCTGTATTATTTTTGTTGTTTTTGTGTTGTTTTGTTTTTGTCTTTGCTGCTGTTATTTTCTTATTGCTTTTTCTCTTTAAAATTAAAAAGTCAGGCTTACAAATTCAAAGACCCAATTCAAAAATGGTTATCTGATATGAATATGCACTTCTCAGCTGAAGAAATAAAATGGCAAAGAAATACATAAACAAGTGTTCAACATCACTGGTCATTTGAGAGATTCAAATTAAAACAACATTGATTTTACATCTCAGTGTTGTTTTCAAGGAATCAACCATAACAAATTCTGACTATGTGGTGAGTAAAAGAATCCCTTCTCCATTATTGGTGGGAGTGTAGACTGGTGCAACCACTGTGGACGATTCCTGAAAAACTTGGGATTAGAGGTCCCATTTGAACCAGCTGTTCCCTTTCTGGGTATTTTCCCAGAAGAATTAAAAACATCATACCACAACAATATATGTGCATCCATGTTCACAGAAGCACAACTTGTAATAACTAAATTTTGGAAATAACCTAAATGCACATCAACTGAGGAATGGATAAAAAAAATGTGCTCTCTTTATACAATGGACTACTACTCAGGCATAAAGAAGAATAAACTTGAGACTTTTATTCATAAATGGATGCAACTAGAGACCGTACTCATAAGTGAAATAGATCAGTCTCACATATGTAAACATCATATGTCTCCTTGTTGTGAGAAACTGAGAGTAAATGAGGACTAAAGCACAACAGATATTGTGAAATGGGAAGAAATTTTTCAGAAGGAAAAAAGAACTAGAATGGGAGAGAAAGGAAGAAAGGGAAAAGAAAAAAAAATATGATAGTTCTACTACTAGTTTCTCTTAATTCATTGAAAAGAAAGTTTTGAGCTAATATCACTTAGGTTATTTTTTATGACCATATCTTGTACTCTGATTAATCACCTTAAGGATAGTGATAGTGTATTAATTTTTACTATTATTCTATTAATTTTTAATGAAATTTTGTTTTTCTTTTTTCCTTAAAAAAATAGGGCTTGATTTTTTGTTCACAAAGCTGTCATAGTTCTGGGCATACATCTGTATTTACTGAACCAATTAATCTAATAAAATGATGAAATTGTCCTATTAACTTAGAAAAAAATATAAGAACAAACTTTGTATTCCAACCTTTTTATTTCTGAATATTGTTTTGAAATATATGGACCCTCTAGTATTTCTAAATGTGCCCATGCATGGCGTTATAACAACATGCAATAAGTACTAAAGTCTGTCCTACAACAATCACATTTACCCACAGGAATAACCCAAATCCTTCTTGCGGATATTAGAAGTTTGGCTTTCCATCAGATAGAGACCTGGCCAGTCTTTTAAAAGATCTTCAAGTACAGAAAGATTTGGCAGGATAAAGGTTTGTTGGTCATTTACCGGCATGTTATCTTAAGGATGCAATAAGATAAACTCCCCAAATCACCTGCATTTTAAAATTATGATTCCTGGAATGATTTCTCTTCTAATCCCACCCAGGAAGTTGTAATGAGGTTGTAATGCCCTTTTGTTGTTCCTCACAACACTGGCTAGAAGAGCTCAGCCTGTACATCCTTACTGCATTTCCTGATTGTTTTCATGTGACTCTCCCTCTAGAACAAGAATATGCCTTTACCATGTTGAAAGAATGGCTTCAGGACACTGTCTGGCATTGTTGCTATGGTGGTGTCTTTTAAGTAGTCAGTGAGAGACCCCAACATAAATACCCGCAGTAATGTCATCTGACATATTGACAACTTTTTTGGGAAACTTCAAATGTTAACCTTTATATAATGCAGGGGAAAAACGTTAAAAATATGAAACATATAAGCAGTAACAGCCCAAATTATCCCTAATCCAGAATGAATAATATCATCAAGTATATGACCTTACCACTCTGTTTCTTATCAAATTTACATGTCTTCTTTCAAATCTAATTGTACTTCTTCCATATTAAATAAAAGAGTTTGAGGAGGGTGCATAGGAAACTGTTTTAATGATAGAAACAAACACTTGATACATGTTTTACATAACATTAGTTTTTATAGAGAATTTAAAAGGAAAACCTGTAAATCTTCATGTTCCAAGAGTTTTCAAGCCACTGATAAATAATGGTGGGGGGGGTCAGAAAAAAAGTAAATGACTCCCAAAGATAATTTAGGTATTCAAGAGAATCTGTAGCTTTTTTAGGCAGACAGGTTAAAGCTGAAAAGGGATGCTGAAATGTAGACTAACATAAGTTATTCCAAGCAAATGGGAAGCATAGTTGACTGGGACAGTTGATGCAGACAGGGTGTTTCAGAGAATAAATGGAATAAGGAATAGGATGACCTGTATGTGACAGTAGCATGCATGTATCAAGAATTTAATTTGTAAAGAATTATCAAGGGTCTAACAGTTAGACTAAGAAGGCAAGCTTTTATTTGTACACATACCTAGCATTTACAAGATAGCACTGGGTCATGGGATATCTAGACTGCACAATCACTTCTTTTCTTGAATGATTCTAAATTACTATGCTTAAGTGTTTCCAATGATACAGGAAGAGAAGTACACTCACACTGATCTGCTAAGAACAGCAGGCAACGTTCTTATATAAAAGTTAGTAAAAAAATAAAGTCACAATTTAAAACTTTTTAAATCTACTTCAATTGCAAAGACCATAAAGATTTTTTTTTGTTTTGACCTTGGAGAAAATCTTTTTCTATAATACAGAGTCTTAGAAATGTCTATATAATGATTATGAATCACTGCCTAAGTGCCTGTCCATTGAAACACTGAGTTCTAGGACTAGCTCTTCTTTGTGTTTCTTGTATTATGCTGGAAAATGTCACTGTATTTCTCTTTCCAACTGTCATCACCAGTCTACTTTCCAAGAATATCGTGATGAAATTATCCATAAAAAAGTATGCAGCTAATAGAATTCTGAATGGTAACTATATTAAAACTATCACAATGGCAAGCCAACATTATTCTGTTATGAATATTATTTACTGATACATGCACTGAACTTTAAGCCTAAGAGTATAGAAATCTGGGAGGGGGTGCAACTGGCACATTTGTGGGAGATTCCTTTTAGCTTTCACATAGAGATTAGAAATATTTGTCTATATTTGGGAAGAATGGAACAGAGCTTATTTTCTCTTAGAGCTTTAAAATTAATAATAAATTATAGTAACATTCTCCTTTCATCTGTGGAGAACCACCAGGATGACTTTCCTTGAAAGCAGATCAATATTTTAAAAAGAAAGAAAGAAGAGCAGTTGTCTGCATTTTGTGTAAACTTATTTCTGTGTACTGATGTGTGCAGAGGTGGCTAAGTTTTGTCTTTATCCCCTCAGTTGGCTTTAAGTAATGCAAATGTGTCTAGTTGGGGTGCTGATGTGTAGTCTTTAAAACAATGGGACAGTGAGGCCCCACCTATAGCTCCCAGCTAGTATGTGTGAGCTAGGCTACTACTGGCTAAGAAGGAGCCTCAAGAAAAAGGCTATGACTTCTCCACCATTCTTCTTTGATAATAAAAATTATCAAAACTGAAGCACTGACTCCAAAACACTAGATACTGCCCCAATGTGTGATATGCAGCTTACTCCTTCTGCATTTCTGTCTCTCTCTTTGCATATTACAGAGGTGATTTCAGGACTCCTACCTAGCCCAGCTCACAGGACTCACAGTCACTCAGCCCCAAGTCACTCCCCTCTGCACAAATTAATAAAACCCAGGTTAGGCCCTAGGTCAAGGTTTTTGTTCTGCTTAGCAATTGTTTTAGCTGGACTTTGCATCCCTTTGGCTCCCCACAACTTCAAAAATGCCTTAGTGTCTTCATTCTCACCATGGGTTGCATTGGAGTTGGTAGATTGGAATTAATTTATGGAAATTCCAATAACTTTCCCCTGGGATGGAAAATACAAACTTCCAAGACCAAGATGAGATCCAGAAGGGCTTTCTATATCATCTACACATAATATGGTATTAAGAATCTAATAGACCCACAACCCTAGACCCCAACTGAGCTATATCCCCAACCCTAATTTAATTTTTTAAAATTTTGTTTCGTTTTGTTTTGAGACAGGATCTCAATAAGTCTCTAAATTTCTCAGGATTGGCTCAGATTTTTGATCTCTCTGCCTCAGCCTTCTAGGGTGCTGGTCACATTTTATCATTTGATTTTTAAATTATTGTAAGAAAAGAGCATGAAATATAAACAGGACTGACCCATCCAGGACATTTGTATGTAGCCTCCTGCACTGTGTGATTTGTGGAGGGGTAAGTGTCTCTGTTCTTGCCATTCCATGTGAGGTGAGATCTCCAGCACCTTTAGAGGTGGAGCCATTGCCACCTCCGAGAGGTGGACTCACAGGTAGATTTCATTAACTTGACTAAATTTGATTGTCAAGAAGGACAGTTGGGGATGAGAGTAGAACTTGGGAAGATGCAGACATGGTGCATGGCTGTGTCAACCTGGGTCTGTGCTTGTTTGAGAAACTGACTGCTATAGCCCAGGACCAGCAAATCACAGCAGTCACCTATAGGTGCTGTGGTAGGTTAACTAATGGTCAACTTGGAACACTCAGCTGAACTGAGCATGGTTCTGGATGTGGACAGCCCACCTGAAGATTGTTGCCAACAGCATAAAAGCAGAACTGGAGGGGAAGATGGTGCGCTGTTGGTTCTTCTGGAGAAGCTTATCACAATGGCTTTCTTGATATGAACTCAGCTGTTCTTATTGTCTGAGGATCTTGGGTCCTCACTGTCACTGAGGATGGTGAGGTTCACTTTGGGGGAGCTCTGTTCCTCACCTTGAGTGTTGCTTCTTGGCTCTAGTGCAGATTCCTCAGCCTGCTGGCATAGATCTTTCATTCTGCTGGTGCAGACTTTGTAGCTTCTACCACGGGCCACTGGGCCTTCCCAGGGCAGATCCTTGGTACATACTTGGATGAGGCGTTGTCATGGGCTCTAGGCCTCTAGCTGGACTCATAGAGAACATTGCCATGGGATCCAAGCTGGATTGTTTGGATTTCTGGTATATGGACAGATCTCCTGTACTCTTCTGCATTTGACTCTTTGGGTGAATATTATAAAAATAATCCTATAAATTATGTGTCTCCTATCAAATCCACTCCCTTGTAAACCCTGCCTATAACAGGGGCTCACTAGCATTTTGCCCATGTGTCTCCAGGCAAACCTTCTGTGTAACATTTAAAGGGATCCCACTACTGTGTGTCTTTGCTGTCATTTACGACCTCCTTTATTCAACCTTTAAATGGGGACAGAGAGAGATTTATGAAAAAGGTTTTAGAGGCCAGACAATGATGTGATAAGATGTAACCTTCAGGATCATTTCTAACTATAAGAGAGACTGGAAAAGTTAAAGAAAATCACATCGGAGTCTGCCACAGTACCCAGGGTGCCCAGAAAGTGTTTTGAAGGATTTGGTATTAGGTAAACCATGTATTCCTCCCAGGATATGATCTTAGATAAGTCATATTTTAGGTTTAATGTGCTGCTGTGTGCTCTGGGGCACACTTTTCCTCTTTTCTCCTCTTCTGTCTTCTTTCGGTTTTTCTCCTGCTTTTATTTCTTAAAACATTTTCTCAAAGCATTTTTTTTTCTTTCTTGAAATTATCCTCATTGAGCAGTGATGGAGTCACATTAAGTAAGACATAGTAAAGTCACTACTGTGTCTGCAACCTAATATTAGCTCAAGATTAATTCATTACCAACATTTTTAAATATGCCAGAAATAGGATGAAAATAATAAGCAAGTTATAGACATTTCAGTTTCTCTCACTTTGTCATCCAGCCTGACCTGAGCTAAAAGAATTTTCATTCTTTAAGATATCAAATATGAAAGTATTTACTGATTATTCTGATCCTATAGTCATGATTTCAAGAAAAAATTCAGAAAATAAATGGAGGCTCCAAAATGCAACTGCATACTTGTGATGTATAACTTCCTTTTCAAATGTTTTGAAGAAATGCTATCAGTGCAAAGAAATAAGCATTTTAAACAAAAATAATAAGCTGCATGAGGTCCTGATGTCTTTAAGATCCGAGACCTCAAGCTCTTCAGTAAGTCTATCCAGACTAATTGAATCTGTTTAATTGAGCTACAAATCTGTGGATGAGTTCTTAAGGGATTTGCAAACCTGCTGCTTATAGATAAATCAAAGTGGTTACAAAATAGTCCTCACTGCTCAGCTTCAGGAGTCTGTGAAATAAAAAATAAAAGGAGAAGCACTGTGCACATTCTAAAATATGAAGCAGAGTTGGTTGAGGTTCAGGGTTAGTTGTGTGCAGATGTTACTGCTGGCTCCTGTTTAAAGAAATGTTTCCTCACTTCAAAGCTAAATTATGGCGATCTTATGTCACCTGGAAATGGGACAAAGGTTAAAATATTTTTTATCAGTTAGCTTTCTTGTTCTACTGCTATAATGTTTAAAATGATCTGAGCAAAGAATAATTTAGGAAGTGATTATTTCTGGAAAACAAGTAAGTCATACTACTGGAAACTCAGGGCATTGTTACTGTGGTGCCCTGGGACCCACCCACAGAACAAATTCATGGAATGAGCCTTGTGAATTTCAAAATGCTCATCCTTCCACTGGGGAAAACATGATGTGGTGAAAACCCAGGTGTTACACACTAGTGCAGAAGGAAGTTTGGCTGTCCTTGAGCCTTTTGAACAGTATGAGTAATGCAATTTTTTTTTCTAAAAAGGCACTAAGAAAAAGAATTTGTGGTCTAATCTGATATTTAGCAGCTGCAAACTTTTTCACTTCTGGTCATTATTTACAGATGTAAAGAATGGAAGTCCGTATTTATTGTTATAATTCAATGGCCAAGCTGAAAGCTGCAACTGATATAATCTGTCCATCGTTAGGTTAATTTCTATTTCTACACTGAGGAAATGATTTATTTCCCTAACTTTAATATTCCGGATTGTAGGGGACTTTTTTGAAATTTCAACGTACGATATAATGGCTAAAAGGTACAATTTTTCTGCAAAATATTAATGCTGGTGCAATTCAATATTTGATATCATTTGATTTTTAAAAATTATACCTCAGAATCAAAATACATAATGGATTTATGTATCAGCCAACATAAATAATGTATATTTATGTATATTAGGCAACAGACATAATGGATTTATGAAAACAAGATCAACCCTTTTTGCAAACATACATTACAAATAAGAAAATAAACAGAATTTGTAAGCCAGCTTCTCATATAATTATTATTTTATGTCTTATTTTGAAAATCGTATGTTGAACTAGATTTATGAACTTATAAATAGCACAAAGGCAACCCCTATGAGAACTAAAACATTGTAATGAAAAAACAAGCCCCTATCATGGTCAGATAAAATCTTATAAAGTTTATCTACTAGCTGCTTAGTTTTTTTAACCTCCAAATCTCAATCTACATTATAAATTGAAAACAAACAGGAAAAGTTATGCTAGGCAGCTGTCTAGCTATTATAAAAACTCTGAAAATAAAATTAACTATGGTACATGATTCCATTTTAACACTAGTGATGAAGGAGTTACATTGCGAAGTTTTCCTTTTTTTATTTTAAAGATAAAAGAATGAAAACATCTTAAGAAACACGTATACATTTAGAAAATATCACAGAACAGTACAACCTTTTCTTTTTTTTTTTTTTTTTTGGCGGTACTGAGGATCGAACTCAGGACCCTGCGCTTGCTAGGCAGGAGCTTATTCCACTGAGCTATATCCCCAGCCCAACCTTTTCTTTTATAAATTTGCATGAGGACAGATGCATTTACACGTGTGTGCAGACCCAATAAGGCAACAGATCTTATAGACTTTGAGGGGAAATAAAAGTCTGGTGGTATATATTAAACAGCAAAAATGAAAAAATCTTCTCTCAGAAATTCACATTTATTTAAACTGTTCCTATCTTCATGTCCTTGGTTCATATCATTTTAGTTCCTAATACTCTTTCACTTAAAAAAATTGCAGCCCATATTTGCAGGGTGAGCAGTACATAATAAAGCCATTTCATAAGTATTATCTCTGCATTGCCTGTGTAAATGATCCTCATACGCTAGTTTTATAGGAGAAAATTAAGTACACGACTGAACCTACTGATTTGAATCCTGGAACTTTTTTCTTAGATGATAACATATTTACTTTAGTTACTATCTCATTTTATACATTAATTTATCTTACTAGGAGTGCCTCAGAGTGTTCATTTTGGTAGATAACCAAAAGAAACTATTAGAAGCATTGGTGTGTGTCTAGAAGAGCAGTCCAATTTGGATTAGACGTGCTAAAAAAAAAGGTAAAGAATGTGTTAAAAATACATGGAGCAGATTCCAGCTCTCTCAAGTAAAAACTACTCTGCTGAAAGCAATGAAAATTTTGCAACAGTATTTACACAAACGGGCACACGTGGCACTAATCGGTTGTCAGGAAAGTGTGGCAGTCTGTAATAGTGAGGCCAGATATAGAAGTGGGAATCTAAGAGACAAGCAGGGCACTAAATCTGGGTTGTGATCTCACATGCTGTACTTGTTAAAACCTAATCAATATGAGTTTTGATTTTAAAAATTGAGGACAAAGAAAGAGTGTGATCCAGGCATGGAATTCAATAGTCCGCCAAGTGACCGCACATAGTATCATCTTTTGCTAGGAATAAATGTACTCAATAGAACAAAATAGTGAAAGAGTTTGGCCTAGGTTCAAAGCAAGATAAACTCTGCTTCTAGAATTCAACCCATGTGTGAAACAAAACAACTCAAAAAGAGAAATTAATTTATTATGGTTCTGATTTTAATGTACTCATAGATGCAAATTCAAACTGACCTGGAAGAGTGATATTCAGACCATTCGCAGAGTATGTGCACATCTTATCATGTAAGAAATGTAAGTTTAGGGTTAAAAAGAAAAATCAAAGAAATGCAAGAAAGCAATCTACCTATATAAAAGCAAAAGGACAGAGAAATATCTTTTATGACTTTACATACTGTGATTTTTAGAAACAGATTATAAAGGTAATAGATAAATTTAAAATAAAAGAGGTTATTAAAGCAGCCAGATGATATGAAAAGTGATAATTCACACTGAAAATAAATTGAAACCTAGACATGAAAAAAAAACAAAAAATCAATAGGTGTGACTGAAGCTTAGACTAGCTGAATAAGGAATTAAAGAAATAGAACATATATCTGAAAAATTTGCTTTTTCAAGAAGACAGGGAAGAAAAACATGGGAACTATGGAAGAGCAGCTGACAGATGCAGACAAAGGAGGAAGAGGCCTCCCACCCAATTCGAGGGTACGAGAGGACAGAGAACGATTGCGGGAAAGAAAATGGCCGAAGAGAGGATGTTTGAGAAACTCTGGAAAGTCTGACGAGTGTGAATACTTAAATTCAGGATCTTAGTGAATTGTAGAAGACATGGCTATATTAAAGAAGTAAAAATTAGTAAAAATACATGTGGAAATTAAGCCCCAAAGACAGAGAAGATATTAAGACCTGAAGGCTGATGATTGAGCTTCCATCAAAAGGCCAGCTGACCAGAGCTTCAAACAGACTGTTACAGTTTGAGTCTAAACAAGTGGAAACCTAGTATCCCAGCTCAACAACTGTCAGAAAGGAGGAACTCTCCTTATTCCAGGGATCCTCAGCTTTTCTGTTCTCTTCCAGCCAGCAATGAAATGGAAACACCTACCATATTCAAGAGGATGATCTGAGAGATTTACAATTCAAATGTTAGTTGTTCCCTTAATCTTCAGAGAAACACTGGATGCAATGTTTCACAAGATAGCTGGATGTTCACTGTCTGGTCAAGTGGTCACATAAAATTAGCCAAGTCATCATCTTTTCCCTTCATTAAATGAGGAAAAGTAATGCAAGCATAAGACAAAAAAGAACGTGTATTTGAAGTTACTGGGTTTCTAATAAATTACATCTGAATTTATTTCTCATGTATATCTTAATTTATTCAATTATATTTAGTCATACTTTTCTATTTTTCTCCTTTTATGTATTATTCAATGGTAAATGAAAATGTACAGCTCTCCGGAAATATTAATATTAAATAACTGTGAGAATAACTGACCTAATGCTATGAATTATTTTTTCCTATACAAGATTGTTAAGATAATGTTAAACAGATGTAATACTCATGTAAACTATCCAGCAAAGTTTAGAAAAATAGCGTCTATGTCTAAGAGTCCAGGTGTATAGCCTTTGTTGTGCTTACAATATATGAGAGTCTTTCTTCTAACAACACAATTAGCATCACTGTCCACCCCCATAACAGCATGACATTTAAGTTAAAGGATGAGCAGCACAAGAAATCTACTTCTAGGAAATATAAACTTAAATACAAGTGGATTAAAAATTTGTGCATCATGTACTTCATAGCAGATATGGAAAAATTTACAAAGCTAAGATTTTTATAAAAATATGATAAATATATATTTTAAGAGTATTTTCATCTGATAGATTTGATGCAATTTTAATAATTTTATGATATAAAATGGACTGGATCTAGGTTTGCCTACTAAATTCATAGTGAGATCTTCATTCATAAAAGAAAGCATCTATAGATTATTTTGCTTTAATTCATAAAATGGAAACTATTTCAAGCATACTTAATGTATAAAGTACATATACCAGAGAGTGAAGGCTTCTAATTAAATGCTTGGCTTCAGAAATTTAATTGAGCTACTTGAGAATAGTTAAATTGAACAGACTTTTTTTGTTGATGTCATTTTAACAACTGAATGTAGTTATAAGTAATTTAAATTACAGACTGTTTAATTATGGTCTACTGATTCTTGATTTTTACAACTAATGTGAAGATACTGTATTAGTTTTATCTGTAAACAAAATTTAGAAATGATAACATTATCTCTAGCATTATTTATAAATTTGTTACATTTAGTAACTACACTCCATTTTAATTAGATAAAAGAGTTTTAAATGCATCTCAAAGTGTTTTCATTGTTAAAAAATTCTTACAAATAACTCGCACTTCGTACACAAATGAGTTGTGCTGAAGTGCACTTTTGAATGAGGAGTTTAAAGCACTGATGTTTTTAGAAGAAAACCTCAGCTGTCTGGATTAGGAAACAGCACACATTAAGCACTAATCTTCACATACATAACTGATACACTCACATTTACTCCAGCTATGAAATTGTATTTGGCAGATGACAGTAACGGACTCAAATATGAGGTACCATATGAATGAATTTGTTTCTAAATATGAAAAACTAAGTTCTTCCCAGTTCTCCTTGCAGAAAGAAACTATAAGTCCTAGAAGGAATTTGGAAAGCAAAGCCTGCAGCATTGGGAGGTGAACAGGACAAGAAAGACTCTGGTAGGTATTTGCATTTTCTCAAAATATTAGAAATCAGGGGCTACGGAAGGTGTTTTTCTCTTAGCCAAGGGCAATATACAGTGAGTGTAGCATGGATCATGACAGCGAGGCAGACAGGTAGAGGATCCACTGCTTTGCTGCCCAGGAATACCTGAAAAATGAGGTGGGAAAAAGCAGGTGGCAAAGAGAATGGGAACTTTCATATAAGAACATTCAAACCTGCCTGCCCCACAATATCTCAATGCAGTTCTGAACGTGCACGTTTAGGACCAACTAAGAAAATCCCATTTTAAGACTCTATACTTATTAGCCTTTCCACAATGGCACAAAATACACAATAACCACAAGGTAGAGGACAACGTACTCTGGGCTCATAGTTTCAGAGGATTCAGTCAATGGTTGGCTGGCCCCAGGGTAGAAAGGGATGGTGGAGGGCTGGAGGAGGACAGGGCCCTACTGTGGCAACCAGAAACCAGAAAATGAAAAGAGCTGGAGACAAGGGTACACCTCCGGGTCATCCCTCCGGTTACCCACCTCCAACAGCTCATCCAGCTATAAACTCATCAGGGAATTAAAACAACAGTTCAGAGGCTTTTATGAAAGATTTATATCTAAACCACCGCAGACATAATCTGAACTAAGACCGGATCTGCCTCTAAGTTATACCTACTTTTTAAAAATAAGTCAAATCATGTTTCTAATGAGTGGAAATAGTAAACACTAACAGGGACAGAGAAGCAGTAAGTAGAGCTCAGAAGATATCTTAGTGGAAGATCACTTGCCACTCATGAGGCACTGGTTCCACCTGCCTCCAACACACCCCCATGCATGCATGCAAAGAAG
Organism: Dinomys branickii; assembly: GCA_004027595.1. NCBI lineage: Eukaryota > Metazoa > Chordata > Mammalia > Rodentia > Dinomyidae > Dinomys > Dinomys branickii. The sequence continues at coordinate 50,412 of PVLD010009716.1, read as the reverse complement.
AAAAGAAAAACTCATTAAAATTTTTGAAAGGCTTTTGTAAAGTTAAATATACACTTACTCTGCGGTGTAACAACTTTAATACTTTGTATTTCCCAAAGAAAACTAAAACTTTCATCAGTAAAGACAAATACATAGAAGCTTTACATTCACTAGTGTTATAATTAATAGATGGTTAATATTTAATAGAAACTAAAATCAACCTAGGTATCCCCTACAGAAGAACGTATTGATAAGTTATGGGTTTATTATTTGATACCAAGACACTTAGAAGTAAAAGTATCTTATTTTCACTAGAGACAGGTACCTCCAAATTTTTCTTAATGAAAATATTTTTTTATTTAAAGAAAACTGTTCCTTAAAGAAATCACAACTTTTTCTTAAAGAAGACAAATTGAAAAAGAGACTGATAATTTAGCTCACTAGGCCCTGTGTTAAGTCTTCATCTAAAACTGGAAAGAATATTGTATATTTACAGAAAGAAAACCAGAGCTTTCTGGTTTAAAATGAGAACTGAAACTGTGGCACAAGGGAGAGTATTCTTGCATCATGAAGAAAGTAGTCTGTACCTTTACCATGGTTGTGACAAAATGCTTCAGTAGGTTGTCAAATAAGATTAGGGTTTGCATCGCAACTGTGTCAATATTCAATCATAGAATAGGAATTTTAAAAATTTGTTTAACTTTTCTTAATATTTTTGTGTGCTTACATGAATAAAGACTCTTTATTTCTCTTAAAACTTGTTAACATCAGCATATAATTTATAAAACACTAGTGTAAGTCACATAGAAGGACAGTGGCAGAACGACCCGGACTAAAAGCCCCTTGCATCTCTGCAAAGGAAATGATGATAATACGAACAGCCCTGTCACAAGGCATTTAATGCAAAGGGCTACAAAAACATCTCTAAAATGTGTTAGAAAATTTCACAATGTACTTACATGTCATTTCCTAAATGAAGTTTAAAACCATATGATAGAGATCTTTTCAGCTAAAAATTCCCCCAATCCTCTGTTATTAATATAAATGAGAGATGCTATAATTATTAATACTTTCCTAATAAATCTAGTTTTTTAGGGAACTCTCTTAAGACACAAATGGAAGTGTTTTGATATGTACAATTGTAGAAATTTCAGAGGAACATAAATATATTACTAAGGACAAGTCTCTAAGGACATTTGGTGGTATAAACATGTGTACCCAATGTGTATAACTTGGTATTATATCTGAGGAACTTTTAAATTTTGCTTTTATAGCAAAATATAAACTAAAATGTGAGATATTTTCACTTTTAGCAATACATAAAAAATCCAAAAGGAAAGATAGATTTTTTCCTACCCTTGTTGAGGTTTCTAACAGAAGTGATTTATTTGGGGATGTAGTCTTTAAAAGTGAATGCCTACAGTAACCTTCAGTAGCTTGTCTTTTAAGAGGCATGGTGACCCTTAACCAACAGCTTGTAGAACTCTTTGTCATTTTCAAACCCTACACACACTGAGGCCCAATTTGCTGAGTAGGTATGTTTCCCTTGCTCATAATTTTAAGAGATTTAGAAACTGCTTTCCTTGTTAAGGTATACCAGGTGCTACCTTGGTGATGTTAAAATAATATGGTTTCCCCAAACAGCTATCTATATTCCTTTCAGCACCTAGTTTATGCAGCATTGTTCCAAGTCATCTTTCCCACTCAGGTTTACCACTCCTGTGAGACCTGTAATTTCTGAGCTGAGCTGTTCAGTGAACCAGCCTTAGTCAGATTGTACATCTAACGCCAAAGCACCAGGGTCCAAAGTCGTTGGCTGACTGCAGGGTGTGTCTGATTCAGTCTCCATGAGAACAACAGAACTGGAAGCTTGTGGGTCTACCCTACACCTTGACAAAGACATGATGGTGTCTCACAAGTTGAATGCACTCCTAAAATTCTGAATTGTTAGAGAAAGCACAATAAAAAGCGGAAGCTGCGCACACTAAAAAGCTAGTGTTTTGAGCGACTGCGATCTGTTCTGTTCCTGACTGAAGGTATTGGAAAGAGCTCCAATTTTCTATGAACATAATCCTTCAATTTATACCTTCCTTCTCCCACTCTAATCCTGGAGTTGAGTATGTGGCTTTGTTTAAGGAGTCATAGAGACTGGATAGATGTGAACAGGCATTTGGAGCAGATTTACCACTTTTAGATCTTCTTCCCTTGTAATAGTTAGTTTATTCTACTTTTTCATAACGTAATTGGAAGAAAGTAGGAAAAGTATTGGTTTCATATTTTCTGCTTAGCAAAGTATAATTAATGGACAAGGTTTTTAAATCCATGTAATTATAATAGCCATCAAAGCTATAGAATATTCTTTCTGATTAATTCAGCACTATGCCATATGTTGAAGATTCCTTCATATGAATTACATATGGTCTTTTAAGTCATTAAACCTCAGAACAAAGTAAGCTATGTTGATAAATATATTTCATACACACACACACACACACACACACACACACATACATACCCTTTCCATATAAAGATTCAAGCCAGGCAGAGTGCATGCCTGTAATCCCAGCACTTGGTAGGCTGAGCCAGGAGGACTGCTGGACTGCTTAGAGTTAGATTCCAGGTTGGACTACAGAATGAGTTCAAGGAGAGCTTGAATTACACAGTGAGACCCTCTATTAAAAAACCAGCCAAACAAACAAAAACAAAGAAGAAATTCAGCTGGGTAGATTTCAAATATTAAATGAGTATTTATATTAATATAATTTAGTAAATATATAGTCTTGGTCATCAGATTATAAAACTGTTATGATTAGGTTTCCTGAGCAAATTGCTTCTATTTCCTTTTGGATTTTAAAGTGGGTATTAGTGTGAATCTTAGAACCTAAGGGTCTTAGTAGTGGATTACCAGAATATTTGAGTACCAAAAAGGATGTAAAAATATTACTTCTATTAGGTTCAAAAGGATTTATTGAGATCCTAAAATATCACACTTGCCAAAGGGGAGAATTGTCTTCCAAACGCATCTTTCTTTTCTAAATTTGGTTTTCCAGAACCACTGCACTCACTACCATCAATAACAGTGTCTGGAGAGGCATTGGCGTGTTCTTGCTTCAAGTTGCAAGAACTTTCCTCTAAAGACTTGGAATGGCACTAAATTAATATGACAGAAGACAGCAAGAGTTAATTAGTATTTGATATGGAGCATTAGATGTTGATTTATTAGTCAGGACCAATATTAGCTGAGTTTACTTTATAAACTTCAAACCATACCCTTCCCGGGTTCCCTCTCATCACCGCCATGGACAGTTCATGGGCTAACAGTGATTGCACAGAAACAAACACAAGCAGCCCTTAGCCAGATGGAACACAGGTGTGGGTGTGTGTCAGTCTGCCCATTAAACAAGCAGAGGAATATACCTACCGCAGGCAAGATTGTTTCAACACAGAATGGCAAAGAAAGGTGCTGCTCACAAGCAACTGAAATAGAAACAAATTAGGGATCATAAATTATTGCTAGACCACACGCTGTTTAAATACATAAACTTTTAAAAATAATGAGGACCATTTTCTTGGTCAATGTGAAAATTCACACAAAAATTTGTGTGTGTCTGTGTGCAATTCAGTATTTTTATGTTGCCAGTTTCCTAACTGCGAATAAAGCTGGCCTGAGTGTATTCATTTTACATGTAATGTTCTAATGTTTCAATGTCCATTTATGTTGAGGATGTTACTTTGTAATTATGAAGAAAGCATCAGTAGTGAGCCAAACCACATTGAGATAAAGACACTGTGTACATTTCTGTAATTCATTGCTCTTTTTTAAGACATTTTGAAAATCTCTTTATAGGTATGGAACAACAACCTTTGTTGAACTACATCTGTAATAAATGCATGTATTTATTTCACTGTTATAAGAATTTTATTGTGTCAACACAATTACTAGAAATGGAAAAAGCATGAGGGGTTTTGCTAAAGAGTACATGAAATATAGATCAAAATAATCAGAAATGAACTGAAAAATATGAGAAAAATTGAGTATCAAAATAATTAATGATTATAATGAATTACAATCCATACAACAGTAAAGGCCCATGGGTTTCTACTTACAGAAATAATGCAATAAACAAATACATGGGAGCAAAGGGAAAACATTTTCTTTTGGTATAATTTCAGCTCATAAGTAGAGAAGGAATGGTGAAAATAGCGAATTATAATTCACTAAGACCACGATCAAATTTATTAAGGGTTCAATGGTCATAAATGCTAAAAGTAATGGACAAAAGGTAAGATGAGAAAACAAGCATTTGTAATTTTATTAAATATCATCCTACAAAAACCTGTTGATGAAAAAGGTGAGAAATCTTTAATGATCAAAGGTAATATCATTGGTGAAGTGGCACATCCATATTATATACTTTCTGTTTAAAAATTGGGCTGAATTATTAAGAAAACTGGCTAGGTTTCATAATATTCTCATAAAATATGCACAACCTGAGTTTAATCAGGAGGAAACATCAGGCAAACTCAAACCAAGGGACAGTCTAGAAAATAAATGGCCAGCACACTTCAAGTGTCAAGGTTTTGAAAGACAAATAAAGATGGATAATCTTCCCTGCATGGAGGACACACGAGACACAAGTGAACTAATTGGAATAGGGGCTCAGGGTGGCCTTCTGAAGGGGACAAAGAATGGTTGGACCACTAGTGAAATTCAAAGAACATCTGTAGATCAGTTAATGGTATTTTATTTGCATTATTTGTTAATAAAATTAGGATCTATTAATGCTATAAATAATAATTCTGCCTGATTTCATAGGAAGCTTAAATGAAGATATATAAAGATAGCTCCTTTCTGTTAGCTGAAATTATTAAGATAATTAAAAAAAAATACAAGGAGATAGTAAGAAAACATCAGATTGTTTCAACACGTTTTCTCCAGTTTGATGCATCCATCAGATACAAAAAATATTCCTTGCATATAGAATGTAGAAAATTTAGACAACATAACTTATGAGAACGTTTTACCAGGTGCGGTGGTCAATACCCAGAGGCACACACTGCCCAGCTGCCACAGTGGCCTCTACTGCTCCATTCTCTCAGGACCGGCCTGACCTTGAACTCTTTGCCCCAGCTACAACACTCTTGGGGCAGCCCAAATCCAAGGAGTTATAGGGGGCATAAGTAGGAAACATGTTCTATAAAGATGCACAGAAGAGCACGCCCACTGCCCCCTGGGTGTCACTGGGTGCTGTGTGCCATGAGGGAACCACAGGGAGGGCTTGTCAGCCAAGAAAGAAGCTGCGACTCAGGAAACCTCCCTTTAATTATGTCCATGTGCTTTGGATCCATCCAACCCTTCACCTCTATCACCTGGAATAGAAATGCCTTTTGTTACTAAGGAAAGCTTGAGTGGGTTACTTATTGCCCATATTGAAGTATTTTAATGCATTATTCTAATGTTCATGTGACAGAATGACACGATAATCTTATAGTAACATTAAACATAATTATATCCCCTTCCAAATAAAGACCACTTTTTCAAACTATTACTCTGACATGTTCATCTGTGCTATTGGTATTTATGTGTCCCAAGTTTATCTCTCCATCTCAAAATATAATCAATAATATAAATAGTTTTTCAGTTTTAAATACATTAAATAAGCACCCTAAGTGGTTCTTATTACAAAAGTAGGTGTTCAACGTGGTATTAGATTCTTCTGCTCCTATCACGTTATCATGCTTAAAGCATGTTAATTTTAACCGCAAGCACTGATGTCTTCCTGAGACCTAACGATTACTGAGGGGCTGAAAATGCAAACAGAAAGATAGATCACATCTGACAATAGGACTCTGACCCACAAACTTTGAAGGTATTGTCACAAAGGTTCAGGACATGGTCAACAACTACAATCTCCCCAACTTTTGTCTCCAGTGTAAGACCAGCCAAAGAAAGTGACTATGCTTCTTCAGAAATCACATTTTTCTGCCTTTCCCATTGGCGCTTAAACTATTTGCCTTATAATCATGTTGATAGCATCAAACAATGCACCCAATTCATAATTATTACCACATAAACAACTTTTAATCTTTCATTTGCTCATGGTTATTTTTCACCCTCAGGTTCTGCAGACAGATTTGTTCCATCAAAAGACGCCTCTGAGAAATTCCAGTCTGCTGGCATATTGTTCTGGACTTGCTGTGGGAGTACTTCTGGCAGTATGCTTTTTTATTAAAAAATGTAGCATCTCCCTTGCAGCAAGTTTGATAGCAGAGTGATAAAATGGCAAGATATTTTTAAACACGTGTTTTAAGAGACATATAGAATTGAATGTAGATTAGATATCCAGGAAATCACCGTGATGCTCTGAGTGTGGCATAGACAATCATGGCACTAACTGTACCACTGTGTTAGCTCAGCATTACAAGCATGGCATGCACAGCAGTAAAGTATCTGCAGAAGATTCTAGCGGCACTAGAGAGTCTCCATGCTGCTTATAAGACCACCATCCACAGGGTACTTATCTGGAAATGTCTACAAAGCAACAGATGGGCAATTGGTAGCTATATAATCTTGAGGAAGACTGAATCTTTCTCCAGTAGAAGAGTCTTTTTTCCTCTATGCAATCTTCTCTTTCTGATCATGTGAAAAATTTCCTTTTAGTGTTGTTTTGGGTAGAGGATTAATCTTAATGTAAGATTGCACTTCTGTTCCTCTGAGTTTTTATTTATAAACTTTAGAATAAATACAACATCCAGAGAAACATGGGTTTAAGTGGATTTGCAGCAGACTCTAAATTTACATATTGACTTCCCACAACACATAATTTTTGAATTTGCTCTTTCTGTTTTCTCATTGTCCAAATCTGTGCACTATGTACAAATTTCTTTCTACTCCCTGCTTCCCTCGTCATACTAAAAATACTTGGATCTTTTGTCTCTAAAATTTGCCAAGTATAGTCCTCGGTGTTATAGGTAAGAAATTCTATTATCAGAAGATCATTATTTAATCAGCATGGCATGCAAGGCAAGCAGCACCTAGACAGAAGTGAGAGGAGTTTGGGTCAAAATATAAAAAGAAAGGGGGAACTTAGAAGAAATCTTTCACTCAGATTGGCAAGGAGGAGTGGTCAGACAAGATTTCTGGAAGAGAGAATGTATGAGTTGAATGTGAAAGAATGAGCAGGTGAGATCAGATTCCCTGCCAGGATGTGTGACATGTGCAGAGGGCCTGCCATTCAAACTTTCCTTTGTTTTGTTGAATGTGTTGATGTCACTGTGTGAACTTCATATTATTATTGGATCACAAGGCCCCATATTTTCATTTTGCACTGGGTTTGGAAAATTAGGAATCCAGTGCAACAGTGTGGGAAGTCACAGAGGAGTAAGAGAACACAGTAAATTAACACAGGCAGTGAGTTGAATGTGACTGAGGGTGAGTGCAGGGTAGACCCTGACTGGAGCTAAGGCCGATAATATTGTCTTAGTCATCTTTCTCACTGCAACACACAATGCACGACCTTCACAAGTTGAAGGAGAGGTTTACTGGGGCTCATAGCTTGAGAGGCTGTAGTTCTTGCATGCTTGGCCAGCTCCAAGGCAGAAATGCCACGGTGGAAGAACCTGGCAGAGGAAAGTTTCTCACATCCTGGTGTCTACAGAGCAGGGAGCAAATGGAGCAGCCAGAGAGGGACGTGCATCCTTCCAGTGACCAGCCTCTTCTCCCCGACCGTACTTTCTAACAGTGCCTTCAGCTATGGGTTTGTCAGTAGATTAATCAACTGATGGGATAGTGTCCTTACAGTCCCATCACCTTCCCAAATCTCCACCTCTGAGCAAATGATGCTTTGCAGGGACACTCTAGATCTAAACCAGAAACTATATTAATAGATTAAAATAAGTACTAGCACTGATGTATAAGGACAAATAATGCTTAAACAGCTAGTGGAAGATCTAAAGTACACAAAATAAATGAAGAAAGTGCAACTACAGAGAAGAAAAGAAAGCAGAAGAAAAAGGAGATAGCAACAGGGCTTTGAGAATTATATAATGTAATGTGATGGCATCAAAAAATGTTCCCCAATGTTCTTGTGTTCACAGATGGGGCTACTGTAGGGTTACTGAATCATGGGGGCCTTGCAGGCCTCAGTGGAGTTTTCCACTGATGAGCTCATGGCTAAATATGAGTTAGGAGGTGTGGCCTAGTTGGGAGAAGTATGTCACTGGGGGTGTCCTCTTTTCTGTCTCTCTGCTGTACTTTCTGGCTGTCGTTGGAGGAGCAGCTTTTCCCTTCTACGATGATATTTTTGCCTTGGAGCCAATCCACCATGGACTAACTCCTCTGAAGACTATAAGCCAAAATAAATCTCTTCAGCTTTAAGTTGTAAGGGTTGGGTATTTTGTCTCAGTGATAGAGAAGCTGACCAATACAGTTAGTGCCCGTTGAGTTTGTAACATGAAGAGTACTGAATAAGTGTAAAAATAACATATTGTAGTTTGTCAGGAACAAGCCATACCTCAATAGGTTGAAAGTAAAGGCAGAACGAGGGCATGGAAATGGATAGTGTCACTTTTCAAGAAACTGATCCATTAAAAGAAAGAAAGAGGGAGGCATGACAATGAAGGAGGACGTTTTATTTCTTTTGGTTGAAAAATGATGGTGAGACGTTGGATTGTGCCTCTACTCTGAGGAAAAATAAGCCATTAGAGAAAGTGATAATAGAGACATGGAAGAGAAAATGAAACTGTTGGACAAAGTTCCAGTGAGAAAACTCAAGCGTCTTGTCCAGCCTTTTTTTCCCCCTCGGTTTCACTGATATCCTCACCATCATCTATTCAATGTTGTGCATTGATATTTGCCCAACATTAATGCAATATCTGTATCCTTGACAGTGGCCACAGTGAATTATTAGTCCCAGTAGTCATGTCACTACACTGCTTCCCTTGAGCTTTTAAATATCTATTGCCCTAAATATCCACTTTCTTCAGGTCAATAAGAGAAATGTTTTCTAACTTCTAACTGATTCTTCCACAGACTCCTCCTTACATTTACTTTTCTCGTAAATCTTTATTATAATCTTCACCTGTACATGAAAATTAACACTACAGAAAAATACTACAGAATTACACCTAAGTTCTCTGTTTCTGTTCTGCGTTTTATATTAGTCAGCTTTTTGCTAGTGTGACAAACACCTGAGATACACAACACCAAAAAGAAGAGTTTTATTTTGGCTTATGGGTTCAGAAGACTGAGTCCATGGTCAACCTGCTCTGTTGATTTTAGGCCTATGATGAGGCAGAGATATTATGGGGAAATCCCTGGAGCAGGAATGCTGCTCACTTTGGTTGTCAGAATGTAAAGAGACAAAACCTGTTGGTAGGCTTTCTCCTTCCATTTTTTGTTCATCTATGCCCTCAGTTGCACGCTACTAGCCATATCCAGTGCAGATTTTCCCCATCAGTTTACTGTCCACAGGCCAATCCTCTCTGAAAGTACCCTTAGGGACATATACAGACATCTGAATTAAGGCTCCCTAGGTATTTCCCAATCAGATCAAGTTAAAAATCAAGACTATCTGTCACACTTACATACTCATACCAAGAAAAAAAGCTATCATTTTCTTTGCACAAACATAGCATATTGTGCTTTATATCATGTAATCTGTCCTTCTGTCTTAATGACAGGTTTCCAAAATTGTGTAAATGTGTTTTCAGAGACAATGGCAAACTCAAAGGCATCCCACAGCATGTTTTAAAATTTTAAGCAAAACACAAATTTCTGGACATAAATCAAATACAGTTAACATACCACTTTCAAATAATGGATAGTTTCAACACTTTATCACACAATCTTCCTTTAAAATAACATTATTTCTTTGCAAAAAGAAACCGTTTTGGTTGTGATAAAACCATGTACTCTGAAAGCCAATGTAAATCAAGAAACGAGAAATAAGAAATTATGAAGTGCCCAGCAGCTGTACATTTTCCATTACTAAGTAATTTAGTTACTTAGACTTAAGATAAAATATTATTTTTCTTTCAATCTATGTGTATTATCTTTTTCAATTACCCACTGAGTAGTTAAGACATAAACACTTATTATGCTTTTTGGACTTAACTACTTAATAAGCATAAGCTACTAAGAATTTGGAGCACTGTGAAAATACTGCTGGAGATATAATGTTTGAGGACCTCTTCATGTTAGAGCGAGAACTCTGCTTAAAGCCACTGGTGGTTTTCTGGCTGGCAGTATAATGTAGAACTTCCATAAGATCACAGTTCAGCAGGGCAACAAGCTGATACATCTGGTCCTTCCTATCAGGCCTCTTCTCTGGGAAGAGTAACTGTGAAACACACAAAACAAGACCTGGTAGTGCAATGGCCCTGGAATGGAGAGTAGTCAAAAATCACGGCAGAGAAGCTAAGAGGCCGTGTGAATAGAAGCTCCACCTCTAAGTCACACACCTTTGGGAATGAGCACCACAAAGAAAGGGAGCTGGTCCCTCCCCAGCAAGACCAGGGGGTAGAGATGAAAAGTGGCTGAGTTCTAAGAACATGTATGCTGCTGCATTAGAGCTGCCTTTTAAGAATATAAACAGAAGCATGATTTAGCCATATGCTTTTGATTACAAAACACTAATATTTTACTACTTATAAAGATAAAGACATTCATTGAGTTACCTTGACAGAATATATAGTCCATTAAGTAAGTTAATGTAGTGTTTGTTTAATGTGTCATGGCACATGTTGTAAAACTATTGTTTCAATTGAAATACAAATTTAATTTAAAAGACATTTTTCAGCATGGTTTCCAAAGAATTCTTAAAACATTGAGACTTGATGAAATATCAGGAAAAAATTCCACTTAAGTAACTTTTCTTTAATAAATTTATCACATTGTTTATGATTCTGTATCATTTAAAAATGTTTGTTTTTGTTTTGCAAAGGTAACTATTCTTCTTGTCTAGCACTGTCTGCCAGCTGACCAATTAACTGTTCCATTCATTCTTTGTAGACTCTATAGCATTAAGAGAAGTTACTTTCCATTAGAAAATTCACTGTCACTTGGTGAAAAGTCGTATCTTTTTATTTTTGTTCTATTGGCCCAAGATCACCAGTTGTTAATGGCCATCATATCTGAAGGATGTTGAGTTCACTATTTAAATCTCATGCTATTTGTGTCATTTCAGATAGCATGTCCTGTGCAAAGGGAAGGCCAAGTCTATCTGAACAATTATGGATATAAATAAATATGTGTGCTGCTGTCAAACATTTTCCACTTATGTAAACTTGTATAGATGTATTTGAAGTCCAACTACTATCTCATATACTGAGGGGAGCTTTCTGTGATACATTTTCCTACCTTGCAGCTACCCCTATTGGTTTTCATATTGTGGATCTAGTTCCTAATTCTTTAAAATGTTTCAAGTTTGCATTGTCAGAACACTGTAAGACTCATGTGATTTATGTCACGTGTAGGAAATATATTTTCCAAAATGTGTCAAGATGGATTTATAATTCCATATGCGACAACATAAACATTTATAATTTTTTTTTCTCTTTGCTCTCTAGATGAAAATTTTCTCTCAGGATTTTACATAAACAATTCCCTAAGGTTCTGTTAAAAAAATGTAAGAAGAGTTTTGCCTGGGGAAAATGACTGCTATTTATATTAGGCTCCCATGGATTGTTCACATTTTCTACTCCATTGATTTATTGATTTAATTTTTTCATTTATAAAAAGACTGGCCTGAAATTGAGTACCAGTGATAATTTAAGTATAGCTGTGTGGTCACTTAAAAATACAGTAGCTTTTCAACCAAAACATTTATATAAATTTACAGTTTCAAGGATACATCATTTATTTGTTTGACAAGTATTTGGTGAGTGGCTTGCTTTGTGAAAAGCACTTTGAAGATTAACAGAACCTGAATCTTGTTCTCAGGATCCTAAACTTCCACTGGGAGAACTGACAGATACACAAAAATGTGTATAAGATTAAGTAATGGCACATAGGCCACAAAAGAGAAATGCATGTGAGTGTGAGCAAAATTTCCTGCCTACAAAGCTACAGAAAATAATGTCTTCTTAGATGGTGGAGCGTGTGTGTGTGTGTGTGTGTGTGTGTGTGTGTGTGTGTGACATACATATTTTAGATAAAACAAAATTTTAAAATGACCGTAATTCTAGCTTTGTAATAAGTTGTGGACTAAAACATGTTTGTATTTTCTTCCAGCCTTTTTCCTGTAGTTCAATTTTATTTTTTATAACATAATTTAATTTAAATAATTTAATAGAAGGAAAATATAACTTTTTAATAAAAGCTACCATTATTATAATTTAAGTACTTACAAAATGCTACACTTCTGCAAAGTGATCCTTTTAAATTGGAGCATAACATTTCCTACAGAGGATCTACTCTCCTAATTTTCTCCTACTTTTATTCATTCTGATTGCATTACTACACTATTCTTCTAGCTTGTTTTGAAAAACATAGTCAGCCAGCTATGGAATTTTCTTCACTCACATTTTAAATGCTTCCTTTGAAGAGGTCTCAAAAAGTGGGACACAGATTTTCATAATATTGATGACTCACTACTTTTACGCTTGAGACAAATGCAACAGCTTCTTTGGTCTCAGAAACAACAGAAGAGACATTTGCACTGTGTGCCAATACCATGAGGTCGTAACCAGTGTGATAAAGATCCTGTTAATCCTTTCTTTCATAAACATTGAGAAAACATTGACCACGATGAGAATTTGCTGAGAATTCAAATCATAACTTAAAAGAATATGCAAAAAATGCACTCAAAATAAGCTTCTTTGGAAAAAAATACGTTTGGATGAAAAAAACACATACTTATATTTTAATGAGGTGATTTCTGCCCAATATTTACATCTAATATACTTTAAGATCTTAGTTCTTATATTGTCATATTTTTATATAAACATTTTTGGCATACATTATTTTATTCACAAATTTCAGAGATGAGCTATCTCAGTCTTTTTTATGCTTCTGAAAATTAGACAGATCTAAAGATAGAGATGTGTAGCATCACAAGAGATTTTTATTCACATTAATATTAAACTCCTATCATCTCAAATACCTGAACTTTTACTCAATCCATAGTTTTTTCAGTTTATCAACAAAGTTATGGTGAGTGATTTTATGAAATCACTCACAGACATGTATATACGCTATTTCTGAGTGATTTGCCTAAATCATTTATTCTTTTCCTGTTACCAAGGCATTTTTATCAAATGCAAATAGAAACACAATACTATGGAACTAAAAACAAAATAATGAAGCAAACACACCTGGACGTGCAGAAAGGACAAAGGAGCTGTTGCCACATGATTCCAGCTGACTTATTCCATAGTGTATTAAACCCGGAATTAAACTATGAAATCTCTGGTCAAACCCCATGTGTTGTTACTTTTCTCTCATTGCTTTGACAAAATACCTGATGCCCAAAATTAAGAAAGGAAAGGTTTATTTAGCTCAGTTTGTGGAGGTTTCAGTCCATAATTGGCTGGCTCCAAGACAGAGTGGCACTTGGCAGAGGGCAACAGTTCATGGCAGCACCAGCAGCAAGAGCAAATGGGAGGAGTGGCAAGCAGTCTCTTTCCTTCCTTCACACTGTATGCAAACCACCTGCCTTGGGTGGGTGTAGCTTTCACACTCATAATCCCAGCATTGGACAATGGATCAATCATAAACTCTAGAAGCCGCCCCATGACTACGTGAGGCTTTGGGAGGCATCCAGATACAAACCATAACATTCCACCCCTGGCCCCCAAAGATTCATATATATCCCTTTATGTAAAAGACATTTTAGTCCATCTCTAAGAGATGCCAAAGTCCTAACAGTTTCAGTGTTGCTGAAGAGTCCAGATCCCAAGTTTCCTCCAAGATATAAGCCAAAATCTGAGCTGTGAGTCCCTGTATGAATGAAAACAAAGTTAAACACTTCCAACATTCGATGGCACAATATAAGCATTTTCGTTCCAAAAGGTACAAATAAGGATACAATCCACTGGGACCAAAGCAAGTCCAAAATCCAGCAAAGCTAACATCATGTCCTGCAATTTCAAATCCAGCATCTGAAGTAATCTGTGGCATATTGTGAGCTCCAAAGGGCTTGCATGACTTCACCCCTATGGCACTTCTAGTGGTTACAGTTCCCATGGCTTCTCTCTTGGGCCCAAGATGCTCCCTCCTTGTAGCTTTCCTCAAACAATGCATGTTCTTGGATTTTCCAAACTTCAGAGTTCTCCACCGCACCTTTTGCTTCACACTCACAGCTTCACACACTGTCCCCTCAGAGGCTCACTGTCTGGCCTCTCAGGCCTTCTGAAACTGAGGTGGAAGCCTTTTTAACCTCAGGACTCTTCATTCTTTATGCACCTAAATCCAGGGCCATGTGGGTGATGCCAAGGTCTGTTGCCACCTGGAGCAGTAGCCAAGCTTTCCTCTTGGCCATAGGGGTTGAGTGCTGGATCTTCGGGCACTCTGAATCCAATTTTGAGGAGAAAATTCTCTATGCCGCCGCCATTCTGGAAACTGGTGAGGCCGCCGCCACCATTCTGGAGCATGGAGCTCTGCGGCTTTCTTTTCAAAGCAATTTTTCACCTTTGCAGAGTGGCACACGGTAGAGGGCAACTGTTCATGGCAGCAGAAAACAGCACCAGCAGCAAGAGCAAATGGGAGGTCATATTTTGGATTCTCTTGTTCCTTCTCAGCAATAGAGATTTCCTTAGTTCTATCTTTGCAATCCACAGCTATACAGGAGCTTCCTTTCTGACCCAACTCATATTTTAAATCATCCTGCTGGGCTCTTTGCTCTTGATTGTCAATATAAATCTGGCTAAAAGCCCCCAACAGTAGCCATGCCACTGCCTCAACATTCGACTGCCTTGACATTTCTTTTGCCAGATAAATTAGTCCACTGCCCTTAATTACAGTCAGGCAAAGTCTCTGCACATGAGCAAAATGCAGGCAAACTTTCTGCCAAGCCATAACACACATCACCTGGAGTCCAACAACCAATGCAGTCCTTCTTCCCAGCAGAAACCTTCCAAACCATCTTTACTGGCAGGATTTCTACCATCCTTATAATCTTCTGAGCTCTGAGCAGAATCTCCCATAGGGAAGAGGTGAGGGCATTCCAGCTCTACTATTTCAGGTGACATCTCCCTGTTTCCAAACACTCCCACAAGCCATTTCCAAAGGCTTTTGAATCACATGGCCAGGTATAGTCACAGCAACAACCTCATTTCCCTGGTACCAAATTGTGTCTTGGTTACTCTTCTCTCATTGCTTGGACAAAATACCTGATACCAAAAATTAAGGAAAGAAAGGTTTATTTCACTCGGTCCATACTGGTTAGCTTCAAGACAGAGTGGCACATGGCAGAGGACAAAAGTTCATGGCAGCAGAAGATAGCAACAAAAGCAAAAAGCAGGAGAGCAGGCAAGCAGCCTTTTTCTCTCCCTTACATATGCAAACTACATGCCCCATAGTGGGTGTAGCACTCATATCCAGGAATCAATCATAAACTCTAGAAGCTTGCCCCATGATGCATGAGGCTTTGGGGGACATCCAGACACAAACCATAGCGCCCTGTATCAGTATCGATAATGCCTGGGATCTTCCCTGAAACAAGAAACAGGTGGGGGTGGCTTGTTCTTCTGCTTTTGAAGCCACTTGCCTATTACTCATGGGAAGGCTCTCAGTGTGCGTGCTGGCAACAAGAAAACCTGGAAAATGTGGTACAAAGAAGAACTTAAAAGGAAGCTTTAAATAGGCATGGCACAATAATAATAGCAGCACAGTTCTGACCCAATGCTGTTCAATCCATTGCTGTGCCAGTGCATCGTTTTGAGCCTCATTTTCTTCTACTTTCTGGCTCTATCTGGCTGTCTGGGCACCTGTGTTTGCAAATTACCTTCCACAGATGGCTCAGATCATTCCAATCTGAATATGCTTACTCAGACCACTTCTTGGGAATACCCCATGTTTCTGTACTGGACACCAGTATTTATCTGATCTGTGAGGGCCTCAAAGCTGCTCAATATGTTAACTTGGCTTTCTGGACTTCTATTTCTCAGGGTATCTCCCTCCACATGATTTGTAGTGTCAGAAATTTGGCTGTCACCTTTGATTTTCTTCACTTTGTCTCTCCCTCATCCAATCTTCAAATCCTGAATGTTCTCATATTCTCCTCTTGTCTAGCTTCCTCAATTTCTCCTTCTCCCCCTCCCTCCTTTCCTCCTCCTCTTCCTCCTCCTCTTTCTTTTTGTACTGGGAATCAAACTCAGGATTTTGTGCTTGCCAGGCAGGTGCCGTGCCACTGAACTACATCCCTGGCCTACTCAGCTTCTTTTAGACTAAGATCATTTATCTCCCAGATCATTTCAGAGCCTGAATCTATACCTTACACTACAAAAACAAATCTTTGATGTTCAAATCCACTTAAAAATTTAAGGGAGGCTTACAGAATTAAGTCAACATTCCCTAAATCACTAGATATGTGATAGCCTGAATTTAGCTTAGCTTGGTATTTTCTAGTGTTACTGTTCTTATGAATTCAACAGAAAAATTATTCTTTGTTTCTCAGTGAATTCTACACCCATAGCTATGACAACTTTTAGAGAAATAGGCAGCCCATGATCTCAGGGTGTAGCCATTCATTCCTCTCTGAGGTTGTCACGTGAATAAATGAGAGTTTCCCTAGGGTGACCATGCATGAATGTGCTGTTCTGTGTCTTAGGTCTGTTGCCAGCTTATGACAGATGCACCATAGCTGTGAAGTAAAAAAAAAGGTTTATATTGGAAGTGACCGCCAACCTGAAAATACAACCAACTCTTATTGGTTGAGATATAAATATTCTACACATTTAATATTTATAAATAGGTAATATCCATGTTATTAATCTGTTAAAATATTTCTCAAAGACTGGAACTCTATAAGAAGAAACAAATAATTTATGGAAAAGAAGATATAGTAACCAGGTTTTATGAGACTATAGTGACAGAATATTGCTAATTTTTAAGATCACTGTTCAATCTTGTTGTTCTAGCATATATATTTTCACCTATTTTGGAAAATATGTATAATATGATCATTCTTGCCAAGTTTTTATTGAAGCCATTATAAAAACTTTTTGCTGGAAGAATTTCACAAGAATGGTTGAGTGCAGAGGAACTTTCATGAAGACATTAATGTGTTCCCCAGAGGCCATTATAACTGAGTGCTCCAGCTTTATGAATGGATTCATCTCATCATGCAATTTTTATTATACATTTAATATGTATAATGTTTTTTTTTTCCTTTGGATGTCAGCATTTAAAAGTTTTGTGATTGGAATTTTCAGAGTGAACATTTTAGTTCATGAATTAATCTTTTTTTTAATAAAGAGATTCTTCCTAGCTTTTATACAGCTGAAAATAATTAAATCTTTTCATAAAAATGAAATGAACAAATTCTCCAGTAATACAAATAATGATTCTGCAGATGACAAAGTATAGAATTTTGTCTTCTTAAATCCAGGTGTCCCTGGGAGGATCCTTGCTTTAATCAGGCTGTATCTTGTATAATTAAGATCAAATTTGTAATAATGAAATGAATAGTCACTGTTTTAAAAATGAGTACATGAGGAACTCCTACTTTGATTCTATATGCAGCATTTGGTTGTTAGAAAACTTTTAGGATCATATATATAAACAAAAGAGTATTTTATTATATTTATTTGTTCTGAAGGCATAAACCTAAGGTGTATAATATGACATTCTTGTCACTAGGAGGTTTTCTGTGTATAGTTGAGCGATGCATGCTTCACAGAATGATAAAAATGGGCTATTTTTCTTCATATTATCGGGATGATATAAGAATATTTCTCACATGAAATGAATTCTTTTATGAAAACTACATTTAAATTTTCAACATTTGCTAAATCAGATCAATGTTGATTTCATTTTAATCATTGCATGTGAACTTCAACCAGTTTTAACCTCAAAAGTCATTTATGTAAATTTTGAATAATCTATCAGTAATTCTCTTCAGGCTCAAGAAATTAATTCTTCATATTAATAAACTGAAGAGGATTAATATATTTTTTAGAAATATACTCCTTATATCACCAGTGTACTTATACAAACTATTCATCTAGATAATTAGTAATTTATTAGTAATTTCTCAGATGTCTGCAGATTTTCACAAATAGTATTTCAATGAGAAATGTAATTAGTTCCATTAAAAAATCAATTCTGATATTGACTCCCTGGCCACTTTCTTTGTACAAAAATTGCTCTTCCATTTCTTAAACTTTTTAAAATATTTAATATATGCATACTTGCAGTGGTCCAAATAATCTCAACAACAATATTTTTATTTTACTCATATTTGTGGAAAACAAACCCTGATCTGGAATATACTTGGACTGATCAAAACATGTGGAGTGTGTGACCTGGCACCTGTGACTTCTGGCTCTATCTCCATGTCCAAAGGACCATGTTTTGAATTAATTCAGCACTGAATCAATTCAGAATATGAACATAGCCACAACAACACAGCTAAAGACGTGAAGAAGCACTTCCGGACCTGCTTCAGAGAGGGGCAAGAACGAGGGATGAGTGTGTTCAGAGTAGAGAAGAGTAATTAGATGAGAATGATGGCAGTGAGTTTCACTGGGACTTTTTAAAAAAAATTAAATATTCATTGTATTGCTCAATCTCTCCATGTATAAGTGAGTTTAAGTCAGAATTTTTTCTCACGCTTGTCTTGTTTCCTGTAGAACTATATCCATGCTTTGAAAGTAAGTCCTCTTCCAGTGTTTTAATTTATTTCTTAAAAGACATGGGTTCAAGGGCCAAACATGTTCACTGAAATAAAGATGGCCTCTTTAACAAACGGTGCTGGAAAGACTGGCTTTGCACATGCCAAGGATTGAAACTAGACCCACGTCTATCACCATGTACTAAATTAAAGTTCAAGTGCATAAAAGATTTAAACATAAAAACAGAAACACTAAATCTACTGTAAGAGAGAGTAAGTAGAAATCTTAAAGATATAGGGACAGGCAGAGAATTCATGAATAAAATCCAAAATGCACAGGAAATACCTCACAGAATCAACAAATGGGATCTAATCTTATTGTAAAGTTTTTGTACATCAAAAGAAATTGCCAATAAAGTAAAAATAAAACCCATGAGTTGGGAAAAAATTTTACCCAACTGTGCCTCAGACAAAGGACTTCTATCTAGGACACATATAGAATTTTAAAAAGTCAAGCCCTCCAAAATTCAAAGAGCCAATCAAAATATGGGCATCTGAGAGGAATATGTACTTCTCAGGTGAAAAAATACAAACGGGAAATAAATATATGAGAAAATGTCCAGTAGCACTGGTCATTTCAGAAATGAAAATTAAAACAACACTGAGACTCCATCTCACCCCAGGAAGAACAGCTTTCATCAAGAAATCAACCAATAACAAATGCTGCCCAGGCTGTGGGGAGAGAGGAACCCTTCTCTACTGTTTGTGGGAGTGTAGACTGGTACAACCACTGTGGAAGTACATGTGGAGATTCCTCAAAAACCCTAGGATTAGAGGTCCCATTTAACCCAGCTATTCCCCTTCTAGATACTTTCCCAGAAGAATAGAAAACATCACACCACACTGATATGTGTGCAACCATGTTTATCGCAGCACAATTTGGCACAGCTAAATCCTGGAAACAACCCAAATACCATCAACCAAAGAATGAATAAGAAAGATGTGGTATTTTTACACAATGGAGTATTACTCAGCTATAAGCAAAAAATAAACTCAAGGTTTTTTATAGGCAAATGAATGCAAGTAAAGACTATACTTATAAGTGAAATAAATCAGTCCTGGATGTGTAAAAATGGTATTATCTCCTTAGTGTGAGAAACTGAAAGAATAAATAAAATTCAAGAGGTACAATAGATATTGTGAAAGGGAGAAAACTGCTCAAAAGGAAAGAACTGGGATGAGGGAAAGGAGGAAAGAAAGAAGGGAAAAATAAGTAAATATATATATCACAAGATAGTTAAGCTAATTATACTACTAATTTCTACTGGTTTATTGAAAGAAACAATTAACGCTTAATTGTTTTGTTTTGACTGCCTATATCTGGTAAAATGAATAACTACTTTGATGATAACAATATGCACTATAAAGCTGGGTGTTGTGGTGCACACTGGTAATCTCAGCACTCAGGAGGCTGAGGCAGGAGGATCGTTGCAAGTTCAAGGCCAGCTAAGGCTACAAATTGAGCTCAGCCTAACTACATAGCAAGACCCTGTCTCCAAAGGACAAAAGCAAAGCAAAACAAGACAAAAACAATGTGAAATTTAACAACCATCGTTAATTTCCTATCATCTTGTTTTATAATTCTGTATCATTTTAATTTTTTTTCTTCTTTTTAAAATAAAAAGAAGGCGTGGATTCAAGGAGGGTGCTTCACGTCTGCATAATTACTACACTAGATTTTCACTTAAATTATGAAATTGAAAATATATTATCACAATTTGTATCTCTACCAATCTACCTATTTAGATATTTCTAAATATCTTAATTCTTTTTATTTTAGTCCCTACTGACCTATCTGACATCAATGCAAGAGTTTGTGTTGTAACTTTGCTCCCAAGAAATAATTTCTTCCATAAATATTGAAATTAATAAAGTAAAAAAGAAGAATGCTCAGGTAAAAAAAAAATTACGGAACAAAGTAATGATCGGGAATAGAGAGAGATTCCTAGAAATAAATGGCTCAATCTCTGAGAAACATAATAATGCTTAATGTGTATGGACCCAACGATAAAATGTGAAATTATACAAGGCGAACCTTATAAAGCTGCAAGGAGAAATAAATGAATGGATGTATATATTTGGCATCTACAAAACAGACTACAAGGGCAGGTTACACATTTCTCTTAAATTAACCAAGACCATATATCCACTTTCACTGAGCTCTAAAACAAACGTTAAAAAAATTCAAAAGTGCAGAGTTTGTATGTTCTCAGATCACAGTGGAATTGAACTAAAAATCAATAGCAGAAAAATAGCTAGAAAGTCTCAAAATATTTGGACCTATAAAATGCTCTTCTGAGTAACAAATCAAAGAAAATTTCTCAATAGAAATTAACAGTAGTCTGAATTTTATAATGGTGAAGTTATGAAAATATGTGTTCTGCAGCAAAAGCAGGGCTTAGAGAGAAATTTATAACATATTTAGTGAAAAGGAACACATTTATAACATATTTAGTGAAAAGGTCTACAATTAGACCAAGCTCTTAGTTTCTTACCTGAAACTAGAAAAAGAAATAAAATTGAGAGCAAACTGAGAAATAAACCCCAAAAAATTAGAACAGAAATCAGTGCAATGAAAAATCAAAATTAATAGGGAAAATCAGTGAACCCAAAAGCAAATTCTTTGATAAGAGCAATGAATTGCCTCCTTCTAGGCTCTTCCCCTCTAGTGAGCTGAGAAAGAAAGAATAAAGAGGAGATAAAATTATTTTTATCTGAAATAAAAAACAAGACATCACTAACAACCCCTAAGATATTAAAAGGATAATACAGAAATGCTATGAACACTGCATGCCTATAATTTTGATATATTAGATGAAATGAGCTTATTACTGGGGACACAAATTCCAAAACTCTCACCAAAATAGTCAACTTGAATAGGGAAATATTGGATATGAAAAAGATATCAATTTTTTTACCTTTCAAAATAGAAGCTATTTCATGCATTTTTCTACTGAATTCTACTAAAGTTTCATAGAATACTTATAATTATTTAGAATAGTTTCCAAAAAATAGAAGCCAAAAGAATATTTCATGTCAATTTATTCTACGTGGTCTGCATCATTATTGTACTAAAACCACAGATATTACAGGAAAAAAACCGCTAAAAGCCAATTTGACTCATAGATATGGATAAGAAAAATCAAAGATATGACAACTGGATTTAATAATTTATTACAAAAAATATATACCGTTACCAAGTGGGATTTCTTTCCAGGTAGGAAAGACAGTTTCAGCACTGTAAAATCATTAGCATCAAAGCCATCTCTTCACTATGCTATTAGAATAAATTATATGATCCCATCAACGGATGCAGGAGCACATTTGATAAAATCCAACAACCATTCGTGTTTTTAAAAATGAGCAAAGTAGAAATAGGGAAGAACGTCTTCAACTTGATGAACAGTACTAAGAAATACAGCCCTTAATGGTGAGACAGTGGACACTTTATGCTGAAGGCAGGGAACAAGGAAGTATTTTACCTTAAGTACTCCTGTTAAATATCAGTCTGATACTCCTACCTAATGTAATAAGACAAGATATGAAAAGTAGAGTTACACAAAAGAAATTATCTACCATTATTCAAAGATTATATGGCTCGACATAATTATCTTTGAGAAAATCTCCCAGAATCAAGCAAAATATTAATGTAACTAAAAAGTAACTATAGTAAAACTACAGGTATAAACAACACATAAACTTTGACCTATAATTAGGACTGACTAATTAGAATTTTAAAAGAAATGGCAATATCATTTATAGCAATCAAAATAAAATATTTAATATTAAATCAAGAAGTATTTACAAGCTTTTTATGAGAGATCTGTATGTATCATGACATCTAAATTATATCTTAGATCCAAATAAATAAATACACTGTATATTTACGAATAGGAAGACTTAATACTATTAAGGTGTTGATTTTTCCCAAATTGATTCACCAAACTCCTCTCAAATACATAGCATGTTAGTTAATGAATGCAGACCAGCTGAAGTTCATATAGAAAGACCACACACACTACTCAACACAATATTGCTCACCAAACTTGGATGATGGATGTCATGCCACTCAAAATTTAGTGTAAAGGCAGTAGTCAAGACTGAGTACTACCCACAGAAGAATAGACAGATAGGTTAAGGAACATTATAGAAAACATAGAACTACACTCAGACAAATATAATCATATGACCTTCGTAAAGGAACAAAGGCAATTCAGCAGAAAGGATAATTTTTCAACAAATGGTACTGAAGCAATTTAACATTCACAAGCGAAAAACTCTAGACACAGAAATATTTTCAGGCACAAAAAATTACCTATTAATATAAAATGTGTCACAAAGCAAAAT
Source organism: Dinomys branickii (assembly GCA_004027595.1). Taxonomy (NCBI): domain Eukaryota; kingdom Metazoa; phylum Chordata; class Mammalia; order Rodentia; family Dinomyidae; genus Dinomys; species Dinomys branickii. Next base: position 27,253 of record PVLD010009716.1, on the reverse strand, counting down.
ATCAATCAACACAGCAAAAAAGGAACATTGCATAATTTTTAGAAAGTAGCATAGGAGAAAGTCTGGGAGACTTTGAATATGGTGATGACTTTTTAGTTATTAACCATAAAAATTAAAAATAACTTCTCATTGGAATACCGTTAAGAGAATGAAATGTCATTTCCAAATCTGAAGAAAATATTTTCAAACAGTTACCCAATATAGGACTTGTATTCAAATGCAATAATTCTTTCTTTTAAAATTTATTTAATTTTTTTCTTTTGATATTGGAACTCGAACTCAGAACCTCACACTTGCCAGGCAGGTGCTGTGCCACTGAGCTATATCCCTTACCCAAAAGCAAAACGTCCTAAACTCAACAACAAAAATAAACAACTCAATTAATACAAGAACAACAAACTGTGAAAAGCACATCACCAAAAACAAAAAATACACTTGCTGGATAAACAGATAGAAATGAGAAATGGAAAGTAAAATTGTATGGAAGAAGCTGTTATACTGTCTACCCTTATCCACAATTGGTATGACTTGACATGATCATCTATGAAAACATTTCCAAAAATCAACCAATTCAGTACTATGCTTTAGCACATAGTCATAGAGAATGGCAAATTAGAATTAATGACACCACCACACACTTATTACATGGTGAAAATTCAAAACGTGTTTCCTCACTGAAAAGTTACTATTTGACTGTATTTTAGAGAATTGTATTCTGAGGAACTTTGTGGTATAAAAATAATATTGCTCCTCTTTTTGCATAATGTATTCTGGCATTTATTGATGTTTCTTCTGTGAATGGCTTGTTATTAAAATATTGTATTGTGTATTATTTTTAGTTAATATTATAAGTCACATTCTTCTATTATCATATCTTGAAAAAGTCATCACTTTGCAATTAAACAAAAATAAGCAGGTAAAAGTTTTTCCCCTAGTCAAACCCATGTGCTGTTTTCATTAATAAGATAGCTCTTAATGGGAGTGTGGAAGTCGGTCTCACCTAGGTTTAAATTGTGGCATTATCATTTACCAACCACTTGATCTTTTTCAAAATAGCTAATGAATGTTTTGATATTTTGTATCTAAAGAGAGAATCTTGTAGGTTTTTTATATTTTGACGAGATACATTATAATACCTAATAAGTTCTTTGACCATCTAATACCTACATGTACCACTTCTGTAGCATTACTTACCTGCAAACACGACAACACTCTTCTATTCTCCTAGTCTTTATTTTACACTATTGTTGAAATTTCTAGCTTTCACATGTCAGCCACAGAACACATACTTGTTTGGTGTATATTTCATGAGACTCTGTTTCTTTCACATTTCATTTCAACTGTAATGGGAAGATGTGATTACAGAAAATGCAAGCATGTTTCAGTTTAGTCATTCTATTTGTCTCCTGCCTGTTGCTTAACACAAATTTATCTTCCTAATTGATGTCACAGGTTTTGAACTGAATCCAAAAAGGCTCCCACTAAATGAGGCATAGAAGTGTTTAGCCATCTTGCTGTTCTCATCTTTTTGTCTGGCTGGTCAAGATGTTTCAGTGATATATTTCTGGGGTGAAATATAGCTAGAAAGCAGCACATAATCCCTTGGGCTTTATGCTCTTTACAGTCAGAAGGACAAATGAGCACTTATTAAACATGGACTGCCCAGGCGACAACGCACTGGATGTTACAATCTGAGCATTACTGTTAGGATGTGTTGAAATCTTTCATAAAACTGATAAGCACAAAAAACATTGAAGTACATATTGCAACAAAACTCACACAGTAATTAGGTTTGTAAATTTTTACGTGTTAAATGTATGAAATTAAAAACACTTTGACTCTCTTTTGCAGTTGCAGTCCAATTAAGACAGTTGGAGTCCATAAGTGAATCTACAGAAATTTAAGGCTCATTTTCAACCCTTACTAGCTATTTCTAATGCAATTAAACAAATGGATTTCAGCATTAATCATGTTTAATTGTAATTAAACAATATATTTTCATAAATGGTAGCCGGGAAAATAGTCCCAGCTATGTGTTACCATGCGGACATTAGCCAACTCTATAGGTGCACTTAATTTTGGCATTTTTCTGTCTGTCTAAGCATTTTTTGAGTCACCAAACCTTCTCATTCAGAAAAATGTAGAAGGTATGAATTTCTCACTGTTAATAATTGTCAAAGGTTATTGAATAGATAAGAACTTTACACAAATATAGATCTGTGACATACTAATTTTAGATGTCTAAATAATGAGAGTTTTGAGCTTTTAAAATTGTTATTATTTACTATATTTTATAATGAGCTTGCATTACTATTACAACCCTTGTAGGTTAAGCAAAGCATATGTAGATCTGTGTCCCTTCAGTTATTGATACTTAAAAATTCAGTTGTAAATATTTAAATTTAATTAAAATGTCTTACCTTTGGAAATGTCTTACTATTATAAAATAATAAAGATGGACTTTGTAAAGGGATCACATAACATTGACCAAGTCCTTAATTGTCTCAGCATGAGATAAAGATATTTATATCATAGAAAACAAATTTTAAACTTTTAAGTAGGTTTACTCTAAGGAAATGCCCTTCCAGCCTCCTGTAATAGCATTGTGTGAAGTCCTGTGATTCCAACTACAATTCTGAATTGAATTGTGACTTTGGAGAACAAAAGTGAAAGTTTGCTCATGTTTCAAATTTTCTCTGCAATTGCTTGGAATGTTTTGACTAGTATTTGAATCATTTACTATACTTTTCATAAACTGAATGTAATTTCAAAATAGTTGCCACATTTTAAGAAAGATAATGATTGCTTTCTTTTTATTTTGTTAGGGAATTTTGTTTCTTTTTCACAAAATAAAAAAGAATTGGGGTTGTACAGAGAAAGTCACTATCATAGTTTGTCAAGAAATTAATGAAATGATTTAAGCATTCATAGTGTTAATTCATAGTGTTGATTAATGGAGGTCATCAAAACAGCAATAGGCTGTCCACAACCAATTAAATGCCACAACGCATAAAGTTATATGAGGTCTAGACATAATATACATAATTCCATGCCTGTTATCCACTTTTTAAGGGTAGATAATGTCTGTAGATTTCTTGAGCTTCCTTTTACAAACTGTAGGAATTGTGAATTCCTAGTGAGAAGCTTTCCTATCAGAGCGTTTAAATAGTCGATCATAAATATTCTCAATTTTCAGCCTGTATGTCAGGTGAAAGTTACATGACAGTAATTCTTTCAGAAAGCATAATCTTCAATACACTTTCAAACACAGCTTCAAATTAAGGCAGAAAGATGCTTATCTGTTCCCTGCACTTACTGGTGAAAAGAAAAAAACATTTTGTTAGCTTGTTTTGAATTAATAGCCATCAGAGTGTAGATGAAGTTTTGTACCAGGGAATGCAATTTCTTGAAAATGAAACATGTTGTCCTTAAGTAGAACTCAGTGAACAAAAGAAGAATGTTTGTATCATCTGAGCAGTTGTGTTTGCGAGAAGAAGTCCTCTAGGCCCTCCCAGGGCAGAAGCGTTGTTCAGGTCAATCTTTTGTTTTCTAGCACGTTTCCCTCTGTGCTTCCACATGAGGTCGGGCTAATTTGCAGCACCATTCGACGCCAAGTAGTATTCCTAAACTATCTTCCTTTTCAATAAATATCTTCAACTATCCATTTAATGAATTATTTTGCATTGTACATATTAGAATCAAAATCCAAATAAATTTATTTTTGAGTTTTAATCAATGTGGAATTTGTATACATGCAAGTAAACATTCCTTTACTACTACGCATCATTAAGTTACAGATGCCAGGAATTTGAGGAAAATATTTTTATAAAGGATGCATCTTTCCATCCTGGTTGAAATAATTTTCTCTTAATGAGAATTGAATTCTCCTAAAGAAAACAAGTGTGCTTTCTTAGATATGTGCAGTATTAGTACAGGTCACATCAAAGGGACTAAAGAGCAGTGAAGAGCTTGAACAGGCCATCAGTGTTCTCATTCACGTGTAAAATCAGTGATCTGACAGCACATTTTGTTGATATTTGGTTTATTTCACAGTATTTTGATTTCTACCTTTGAGGTTATCCCTCTCCCTGAGACTGCTTTCAAGGAATGAAGCATTTTCAGCTGATCTGTGGTCTCCTAGTAATGCTCTCAGTACATCACAACCAGGTATCTTTAATATATAAATAGTGATTTCATGAATGAAACAATTTAAATTCTCTTTAGAAGATGTTTTTTCTAAAACAATGGTTAAGAGCTCTCATTTTAAGAAGCACTGTATTTTGTAAAAGGTACCATATACAAGGTATACATGATAGGTGAGTTCTATTTGTTTATTTATTAATTATGTATTCATAAGCATGGGGTTTTGCAAAGCCTAGCTCTAGGTTTCCATGGCCTGTAGTCAGGTTTCTTTTGGCTCACAAGCTTGGTGTCTGCATTTGGATGTGGTCAGAAAATTTCCTTCCTTGCTCTCAAAACAGCGCTGCCCCAGCTAATTGCTCATTCAATCTGCCACCTGTGCCGCTGAACCTCGGCTGGCGGACATAAGTGAACACCAGCAAACACAGCATCACATTGCCAACAGATTCATGATAGACGGGAGACAGCTCCCTAGACCCAACTCATGTGGGCTGGTGAAGCAGAGCACACAATCTTGAAACATTCATAACGGTGTAATGTGCACTACAACTTTTAAATACATTCCACAGTATGTCTGGCGGCCACGTATTTCACCACATGCCAAGTACTATTGTGAAATGTACAGTCTCAGTGTGGTAAAGCTAAGACAATGGAACACCAAAAAAATGTCAAATGAAACTTTCTAGGAAATATTAAATTTGTGGTTAAGAATGGATGAAAAAAGTGAGAAATACATGAGTCTTGAGGAAAAGTTGATCCCTAGAATAGGAACATTAATATATTCCAAGAATATAGAAAATGATGTTAGCTCCTTCAAGGCAGCATTTTAGAGCATCGCCTTTCACCCTCCCTGTCACTAATAATTACGTTACTGTACATGAACATCACAGATAGTATTAGAATGGGTGTACCCTGCACACAAAGAGGAACTCTTTTGGGGTTTGCAATCAACCTAATCAACCCTAACTCAAAATATTGTTATTTGAAGGTCAGCATCAGTTAAATAGTCAGCATCCCAGGTGTAAAATCTGTCTTCTCCCTCTCACCACTTCAAGTTTTTAAAGTTTCAAAAGAATATTTTACAGAGTAGAATACTCTAGAGGTGCTAAATTGATTGTGTTTAGAGACTACCATGGTTTCTTGCAGTATAACTTTCAACTGTATTTGTCTGTGTTGATCTTGAAATTCAGATTTTTTCCTAAACAACTGTTTATAAATCAGGCCAATCATATAAGTGAAAATCATAAGAATAAAACCCCAATTATATTCCATTGTTTTCTTTCATTTATGTTGTTTATTTTACTAAAAATGTGTCTGAAATCTAATTGGCACATGGTGGTAAAATAGGTATTGGCAATGCTCTTTATTTAATTTTAGCAAGCACACATTGGAATTCCTAAGTTCCACCTCTCTTTTGGAATTACAGAATTATAGCTTGCTTTATATCCTATTCTTAAAATATTTAATCATATGTAGTATAAAAGATGTCCCTCATAGCTATCATTTTTTTATTATTATTTTTGAGACAGCCTCACTTTGTAGTGCAGGGTGGCCTTAAACTCACTATGTAGCCCAGCTGGCCTCAAACAAACTCCCTGTGACCCTCCTGCCTCAGCCTCTCGAGTGCTAAGATTACAGGCATGTGCCACCATCTCTGGCATATCATTCTTTTAGTTGTGTTATGTATAAATGAGAGTAGAAATGTTTACATTACAGTACAAACTTTAAGAAAAGTTGCAACACAAATCTATGTATTTTTAAAATTTCTATTTTTACTCCTGTATTAGTTGCTTTCCCACAACTGGGACAAAATACCCAACACCTGGCAAAGATAGGTCCCAGGTGTTAGAGGATTTTGCCTACGGCTGATTGGCTGCAAGTCAGAAAGAGTACGGTAGAAAATCATACAGGAGGACAGTTGCTTGATCCCTGGTAGGCATGAAGCAGTGAAAAGAGGGGCGCTGAGGACAAGAAACACCTTCCAGACGATCCCTGAGACCCTCGCCAGTCAGCGTTTCCTTCCTAGAAGCGCATTTGGCTACTGAGTGAATCCATCCACCAATCCACTGAGCACCGCAGCATCCCCACGACCGGTCACTTCCAAATATGTGAGAATTTTGGAGCACATTTTAGATGCAAAGCATGACAACTTTCTTCCTTCCTTCCAACTCTTCTTTGGTGTGTATACTAAGTGGTGCATATTGGAAGTCCATACAGAGCAATTTATTCTAGAACAACGCCACCTAAAAATTAAAAACAAAAAGTGCCTCCTTTACTATTAACTAGTATCAATATTTATTTTTACTAGTCAGTCATTATTTCTAAATGTCTTAAGTAACACTCTAAAATAAAAGTTTTAAATAATTAATAAGATGAATTAGGCACTCTTGTAAGCCCTCGAAGTATACTGATAAAGTAACTAGTCGTGCCATCTGCTTTCACAGAGCAGGCAAATAAAGTACAAAGAAAGGCAAAGACATTCCTAGAGGTGCAGAGCTGTTTGCTGTGAGAACGTGGGTTCAGGCCCAGCCATGTGGGTGCAGCACCTACTCTAACTGCAATGTTATAATGCCTCTCTATTCAAGGTAAAATAATTTCTATTTCAAAATGCTGGGGAAAATTATGTGTATCAGAATCAGTGCTTTCTTCTTCACAGTTTACCATTCCATTACCAGCGCTCCCACACTAATCCCTGTAGTATTACTTTACAGTTGCTGTCCTGCCGTTGGTTCTGAAAGATCAAAGCATTTCGGAAATTCTGAAGCCCCTTAGAAATGTAATCCCCTCGGAAAGGGATGGACACTGTGGGCCTGAAAATTCAAGCAACCCTGCTGTGAAAAAATGAGAAATGATTGCTTTGGACGAGGGGGCCATGCCTTTAGCTCAAGGCCAAGGCTTCCCATGTCTTTTATAGAAAGTACAGATTAAACCTCCTACTAAAGCTCCTTTCAAGAGAAGTGCTGCCTTATAACCTCCGCTTTCCCATTTAGACAAGACAAAGAGCTAAGCGAATACAGATGGAAGGGAAGCCATTTGTTCCAGATGGCACAGATATTTCAAGCCCTGCCTTCCTAGGTCTGTGGTGGCTCCCTGGATTTTATTGTAGTGGAAGTAATAGGGGATTTGCAAGTACAATGTTTATTTCCTGATATGACCAGAAGACATGTCAATTTAGGAAAATATCTGTACTCACAAAGCAGAATACAGTATTAGAGTAATTATCTGCATAATCAAGCTTAAAAATATGACTTTGATTCATAGATATGGTTGTTTTGAGCTCCTATGTTTTTCCTTCAATAAACTATTCAATCGCTCTACTTATTGATTTCATGTCCAGGTTGCAAAAGCCTTAAGAAATTATTTTCTTAGTTGATTTGGATGTGATTGTAATTATAGTGCTTATGAGCAGTGTAAAAATCAGGGGAAGAACTGGGAAGAAATCTTTGTGCTCTGGCCATCAGGCTGCAATTCATGAAAGCGTAAGGGAACCTGTCTTGCAGCCCCACATGGCTTTGCTACGGCTGCCTCTGCCACCAGAGTCATTTCCTCTGTGGTCAAAAACACATGGCTATCACCATGGCTGAAACCCCGCAGGCTTCCCCTCCACATCCACAGCTTCTCTCGCTTCCTCCTCAGCCCTGGTCTCTGCAGGCAGCTCCACCATCCTGGAGGATTCTAAATTGCTCTCCAATTCCCATTAAAAGTGAGTCAGGACCTGGGTGGGGTCCTTTCTCTTCCCTGATGCCCTAAGCTCACAATGTGTGTGCCACTCTGATTCCGAGCCAGGGAGCCTCCTAGTGAACTTCAATGTGTCCTCCTGACCCCGGCTGAAGGAGGAATGCGGTCCGGTCCCTGTGAGGGCATGGGGTCCTCGGAGAGGAATGGGCTGCATTCTGACTTCTGGGCCCCGGCTTCCTCACCTAGCAGAGGAAATAAAGTTGACATAATTGCTGCTTCCGTGGTCTTCTATATTTTTATTTTTAAAAAGAAACTAAAAACAATATCCCACGTATAGTTCTGATCGCTTATCCAAATTGAGTCATACTTAAAGATCTTAATCTGTAGCCATGATGTGCACACTACACACTTACATCCTCATGCAGACACACGCACAGATGTTTTCCCCCTGGGACACACTCACACATAGAAACAGGGAGTGACATTACTCTTGATGAAAAGAAACTGATTTAAAGAAAGGATGAAAGCATTGTTGTGTTGTGAGAGATGTTTCTTTGATATTGAAAGGGCAGAAATTGAAAGTTGGCTTTGATTGAACTCCAGGTTTGGAACAATGTGAAAAGTGTTTGTTTGTTTGTTTGTTTGTTTGTTTTTTGCGGTACCATGGATCAAATTCAGGACCTTGTGGTTGCCAGGCAGGTGCTTATTCCACTGACCTCTATCCCCGGCCTGAACAATGTGAAAAGTGATTACCCCATGTGATAACTTTGGCTCATAAGGGACAGGTCATTCCTTGTCACTCACTTTGTGACTCTCTGAGATTTTATAGACCCAAGAACTGAGCGGGTACCACGTAGTTTTATTTCAGTTATGGAAGAAGACAGCTGCATTCATTCCTTTTCAATTAATTCATTTGATTTGTGCAATAAAAGCTGTTTTCTGAATATCAAGTAAAGGCCCTTGTAGGCTTGTGGACGCAGGAAGGAACAAAACAAGGCCTCACCTCACTGGCAAATCTGACTACAGATAAAATGAGCGAGTAAACAGGCACAGGGTGAAACGATGACAAGTGCTCTGGAGAAAGTGTGTGTTTTCCAGATCCTGGGCTGCGGCTGCCGCTCCCAGTTCAGTGTGGTCTGCTCCCAGGGGCAGCTCTCAGGGCTAAGCCACTCCTCAAGCATTTCTTGTGCAGTCAACAGAATGTTGTTATTTTGATGAAATAACAAGAATGTAAGAACTCTGCACAGCAAAGAAAAAGTGCTAACCCATACGAGCAAGCAGGAGAGTAAACACAACGCCGGGAACCTGAGTGAAGAAAAGCAGCTCAAAAGCCAAATAACTGCGTGCAGACAGTGTGGCCCACGGGTGGAGCGCGTGTGGGAGACGCTGTGCTTGGTCTGGCTGAGCCGTCCGGGGGGGGGCGTGGCGCGGCCGTGCGTGGGGCCCTGCGGTGGACGTGCAGTGTGGTACTCGCGGCTCAGAGCGGATCTGCTCTTAGTTCCGCGGAGTCACAGCATGACTGTATCGCTTCCCCCCCTCAGCCCTGCACTTTATAAGGAAGCCAGCAGCCAAGTGACCACTTGCAGAACAGAAAGAAGATGGGAAAACTGCGGGCAACGGACATACAGATTGACTCACCAACAGGACTCAGATAAACTCTTCACAGGTCTTAGGAGAATCTGTTTCGCCGGAAAGTAGGTGAGGAGAAACAGAAGTACGCAGAGCGCTGGGGAGGCTGACAGTCCCCTGTTTTATCTCACACGTTCGTGCGGATGATATAACATTAACGATGTGATGAAGGCTGGTGACGCTCTCTGTGCTTTCTCGAGGCTCAGACATGGGAGTGGCAGCCTCACTCCGTCCCCGTTCGCTCAGGATCGCTGCAGGTGTAAGAGAACAGAGGAGCCTAAAATAGTCATGATTTCTAAAAGAGATGTTTTCTTCTCGCAAGAAAAGAGGAAGCCTGTGGGCTGACATTTTATAGCTAGTACTGTAGCTCTTCAGCCTCCAAAGCTTTTCCTTTTTTTATCTGTCATCTTCTTGCTGTAGCATTTGTCCTCATGGACCAGTATAGCTGCTGACCTTCAGGCCTCACATAAACATTCCAGGTCAGCCCTTCTGTCCAAGAAAGTAAGGTGGAGCCTTCTCCTTTCGTTCATAGAAGATTGCACGTATTTCTGTCTATACTTTGTTGGCCGGATCTTAGTCACACATTGTGGCAACATGGAAAGGGAAGGAGACATTCATTCTTCTGACGGGGGCCACTGTGCCCAGTTCTGTGGAGGGATGGAACTGTATCAGAGACAGCTGCCATCTACCACACCATCTCACAGCTGTCTGAGTTCCCTCCTGGGTGAAATGCAGGCGCAGCCGCGGCCGCAGCCCCAAGGCTTTGGACCCACTGACAGTTACTGCTCTCAATCCCACATCCTTAATTGTAAAACACGCATAATATTATGAAGTGGTGCTCGCATTTATAAAATCTCTCTCAACCTGTGCCGGTCACCGCCATGCTCTTTCACCATCTCATTGCAAATGTGCCTTCACCTCATGCCGTTACCTTCCTCTGGTCTCCACCCAGGGAAGGCCTAGGAGGAAAGTCCCGATGTGTCCCTCTGCTGTGGAGATGCAGAGACACCCAGGGCACCTCTCCTTGCAGAAGGCACTTCTTTCAAAATAAAGATCTACCTTAAAAATAGATTGCTTGGGAAATGGCTAGGTTGGTTCATCTGCTAACGCAAGAGAGCTTTGCTGCTACCTACTGGGGATGCTGAAGGGATAGCTGGTAGACTGTGAATAAGGAAAAGCAAAGGTCAGCAGGAAACTGGCCTCCCAAGTCCATTTGGAACCTTCAATTATTGTTTCAGTTGTCTCAGCAATCAGCATTTTTGTGCTGAGGTTTTCAGGCACTAGAGCAATAACAGCTGAGAGATGAGTAGCAGTTATACCTAGGACAAAAGGGCGTGTAGGCAAAGCTAAGCCAGGAAATTCATGTAAATTATAGAAATCATTAGATAAGTAAACTAAGGAAGCTCTTTAGTAAAATAATGTAACATTTATGACTGTAAATTTTTATCCTGTGTGCATTCATGCTAATAATTCTTGCTAATAGCTTTGGGAAGATTTTAGTGCACAACTAAAGTTTGTTAGGTTTTGATTTAATATCTGTTTTGTGTCAGTGGTGATATGTATACCGGTGGTGAAAATTTGGATAAACCAATCAATATCTGTGATCTCATTTTCTCTGAGAGTAGAGTTGGAGTAATGGCTGCTGCCTGCTGCTGAGAGACCTTGAGATCGAAAGATTTTCCTGTATCCACATTTACAAGCATAGTATCTTTCAGATGAATATAGTTCATGGTTGCTAGATGGACACTATCAATATCTTTCAGAAGAAATCAATAGCCCTGATCCAATGTATGATTGTCTTACCCTAGTTATTATCTACTTATAGCTGATCATTATAAAAATGAGGAAGTATCATGAAGTACTCTGCCTTTCTTTATTTTTGTTTTTGAGGCAGGGTCTCACTGTGTAGTGCAGGCTGGTCTTGAGTTCACTATATAGCCAACCCAGGTTGGCCTCAAACTCATGGCAATCCTCCTGTCTCAGCCTCCTGAGTGCTAGGATTACAGGTGAGCTCCACCATGCCCACCAATCACACTGCTTCAAATTATGAATTTTAATATACATTATGAGAATGGTGGTTTTCAGTTCAAAATAATTTACATTTTTATTTCATGTCATTTTATTTTCCAGTAGATAAACTCATTTGCTTTTCAAATTTTATATTCACAAGTATCATGTAGTACTTTGCATTAAACATATTATTGTATGCATTTGGAAGAATGCTACATGTGGATAAGATACTGAGGGTACCGCCCTTTACACACACACACACACATACAGAAACAGATGCACACAGAGTTACACACACACACACACACACATACATATATACACACACATATACATATACACACACATAAAACTTTTTAAAGAGTTTTCTTATTATATACAACTTTTAGGGACTTTTGTAACATTTTTGTTTATTGTTCAAGAGAAACCTTTCAGTTAGTGTACTTTCTTTATGATGAAATTTCTGCTTTGTCAATTCCAAAATTTGTATAATATAATCATTTTATGCATATAATAATTTCCAGCTATCAATATCCTAAATGGTGACAATAGCATTAAATATTTATAAATACTTTTAATTTATCCTGGGAAGGGTGATCACACATCTTTACTATTTTCATTGCCTAAGTAGAATTTTGGTTTAAAAAATGTAGTTGCTCATATCCTTTGATCTACTTTTTAATAGGTTGTTGATATCCTCAGGATATTTTCTTCTTCTCCTTCCTTCTAAATGTATTGTGTCTATTTCCTCGGATTACCACCATTCTCTGTACCCAAGAGACTATTGTCGATTCTATAAATTTTCCCTCATTTAGTAAAAAATCAAATATTTTCAGTATGATTTAAATTGAGCAATAAATTTTATGCCATTGTCTTTTTATACATACAATGCTATAAAATAAGTTTCAGGAAAGACAGATTATTGCAAAACCAGAAATTAAAAATGTGAAACATGTTAACCAGTGCCTCCCTCACAGGTGGGGAGCAGCGGCTTTTCCTCAGCACCCTGCGGAGCGCCAAGGAATTGCGCTTCCCCGCACTCGCTGGCTCCTCTCAATCCTCTCCCCTGCAGGCATACTTGAATGTGACTATCAGAGTATTCCTGGACACCGCTCATCTAAATCAACCTGAAACGCAGTAGGGATTCCATGAGTTATATTGTAAGTCCAGAGAAGAATGGGAAAATAGCTCTGTTTCAGGGGGCTTATCAGTGTAAACATAACATTCTCAAACCATGCATAATAAACCTAAAACATACATACATGTCAGCCTTCTGCCTCAGTTCATCCAGCTTTTGCCAAGAAATTCCAGACAGCCGTCCCTCCCCCAACCGTTGGGACAGAAAAAGTTCTGCTTTCTGTTTCAGTGAACGTAGTTTAGTAATTCTACCACCATAAATCTACCCTAAAACAACCAGAGTTGCTTTTATAATGAAATACTGCATCCTATAGGATGGCTAAAACAATGGATTGGCGAAAGGAAACAATTTACTCTTTCACTCATTATGAACTACAAAACAATCATTTCCACCAAAATAAAGTGGGACAAAACAAGCAAAGAAAAAGAAAACACCAGTTTACATGGGTTTGTTAACTTCCCCATGGAAGCCAATGCTGTGCCAACACAAACAAAATATAAATTAGTATGGGTAGTTATGTACTCATACTAGGGCAAGAAAAACTGTGAATAAGTTGTTTAACTCAGTTGATGGATTAGACTAATAAAGTAATTATTACTTCTATGATTAGGCAGACCCACAGGTATTGCTAGGGATTCCTCACGTTCCACTCATTTTGAACAGATGGATTTTCTTCTGCTTCCTATGATTAGTGCATTTGGAAACTAGGGTAAAATATTCACTTGATCTTCATCAAAAGGCTGAGAAGTGATTGGGGTAAAATGTTCAATTGAAAATTATTCAAAAGAAAAGAGAACTGTGGAAGGTGGAGGGAAGGAAGAGGGGGGAAAATAGCTCATATTCTTACGTGAAATATGTGGGACAGACACGTTTAAATATCAATTGTTCCTCTGGTGTGAGAAACTGGAAGGGTAAATAAGGACCAAAATGTATAATAGACTCCAAGCAATAGAAGGGGACATTCAAATGGGAAACAAAGGATGAGGCAGGGGGAAGGGAGTGAAGGGGGAAAAACGATTAGAAGGAAATGGAAACAAAGATTTTGTAAATGAGGGCAAGAGAGCTTGTAGGAATTAGAGAGGACTGGAGGAAAAAGAAGAACCAGGATACATCAGGTACAGGTAGAAACTCCCTCTGACCAATATGTCTATCTAAATTGTAACAAAAAATTAATCAAAACATTTTCCTTAGATCCACAACTGTGACTCCAGGCAATCCAAGTGAGTCCGCTTCTTAGCAGACCTATTCTCTCAATTTAAAGGAGAGGCAGTAAGACTCTCACTCCGCCTCTTGTCACTCTGCCAAAGGGAAGGTAAGCAGGGACAGGGGACTCAATGTCCTACTCAGAAGCACTGGGAAGAGCGGGTGTGCATCAACACAGCAGATATGATATTAGCAACATAAAGCTCCACTGACCTTGTGCTTACAAAATTACAGGCTAAAAATTTCAAAAGTGCAGTTCAATTTTTAGCTCAAATTCAAAAGTAAAAGTATGTACCTTAAAGATTTCAGCTACACTGTAACACTGGTTTACCTTTGACTTGCCCTACCTTTTCCCTACAAGTGAGTACTGTATTGCATTGGCATACAATGTTAGTTTGATTAATTAAAAAATAGCCCCTTAGCTGTGGCTACACATAAATATAGCAACACAGTTGTGGTAGTGATTCTCAATTATATGACATGCATATTACTTCTGTTCAGTATCAATTTTTAATTCTTAGTTGAAATGAAACAACTTGAATTTTTATTATAAGTATAATCAGTTTAGCATATAAAATTGTATTAATTTGGGCTTGGTGGTACCTGCTAAAATTCCAGGATTAGGGCAGGCTGAGGCCAGAGAATTTCAAAGTTGAGTTCAGCTTGTGCAGCTTAGCAACTTAGGAAGACTTTATCTCAACATATAAAAACTAAAAACAAAGGGCTGGAGGATGTTGCTCAGTGCAAAAGGTTCTGGGTTCACTCCTCATTACAGTAGTAAAAAACTAAAGATATAAAAATAAAAAAGTTTATACAATTTCCTTCAGCTTTTACAAGCTTCTATTTAAAACGTTCTCAATTTTAAGTACTTAACACACCATGGTCTTTTTAATTCCTCTTCAGTGTTTCTAAACATATTTGAATCATTGAAACAATGTTTCTAAACATGTGTGGGCTCCCTGAACAGTTGCAAAGATTGCGGTAGAGGGCTCCAGATTCCTGCTATGTAAGTCCAGTATCTCATACACCAGAATGAGCCGCCAAGAAGCTGCCTCTGATGCCAGGCATCGTGGCACACGCCTGTAATCCCAGCACTCTGGAGGCTGAGGCCAGAGGATCCTCGCTAGTTCAAGGCCAGCCTGGGCTACAAAGTGATCTCAAGGCCAACCTGAACTACACAGCGAGACCCTGTCTCAAAAAAAAAAAAACAAAAAGAAAAACAAAACAAAGAAGCTGCCTCTGGTACAATGTCAGAAACAGGTTGCGGCGCCGCTGCCATTGTATGAACTTTTCCAGCAACATCTGCTCTGGGTTCCAGGGACCCGCAATGCCTTGAATCCTCAGTTTGCTCTGACCCAGGATGCCTATCAGCTGGTGACTCTGTTTCCTGTCAGAGGAAAAGTGTCGGGGAAGTGTGGTCACGCATCCTGGCCAGCACCCCTCAACTGAAGGTTGCCAGGAGCGGGAGGAGAGCACGCTTCTCAGGCGTTTCTGCAGGACCCGGGGTCAGGTCTCATGGTCCGTGTCCTTGGCAAGGTGTGTCTGCCAGGCCCCGGCCACACAGCAGAACACTGTAGATGCATTCATGCGTAGACTGAGGCATGTGGTCCGCTCCTCATGTACTATGCTTGTGGAGACAACATCTTGAGGTTCTACACAGTTCCTTTTACTTCTAGCTTTAGTATTTGGTTGATCCTGTAAACAGAAGGCATTTCTGTGTTGTTTCAAAAGATTTTTATTTTCTTCATTTTTTTCTGAAATTATTCAGTGGACTCTTTTGCTACGGAGATTTATCCATTGTCTCCACTTAGTTAGTGACTCATTTGGGCATATCAATTCTCACTCATTTTCATCTTTGAGTGGTAATTCAGTATCATTATTACATATTTTGCTATTCACATTGTTCATTTTGACCATTAGCTGTTCCTGTAGTCTGGCTTCTGTGTCTTTTTGACATCTACTCAACTTATATTAACCTACATTTTATTTTCTTTTGCTTTTTTTATCCTTTAGCAACACAGTATGTTCTAGACTGATACAGTACTTTTCCTGCCTTATACTTGTAATCTTCTCTAAGGAGTCTTGCTTCGTTTTACAGGAAATTGTTATTTAAAAACAAGATACAAAAAATCCCCCAGATACAGTCATTTATGATGTTAAAGTGCCACTATCATTAAGACAACTTTCATGGACAAGATTAGAAAAAAATATGTGCATAATTCATAATATACACAGATAATACTACTGTGTTTATCATTATGAGCATACTTTTAAACTGTCATGTATATGGTTGAGATACATATTTGAGTTTATTCTGATATCTTCAACTATAAAACAACACTAGGTTTATCCTAGCTGTTTCCCTTCATTTATTTGAAATATCTTTCTTCCAAAGTGAGAGAGATTCTTATTCGCTTCAGTATACTTAATACTTTATTTGACCTTCAAATACATGTAGCATAATTTTGTAATTTCTTTTATGGCTCATGCTTTTTACTTTATTAGTTTTCTTATAAGAAATATCTAATCTAAGCAGTGTTATACATTTCAGCATCGTTTGTTGAAAAGTGTCTTTTTCACCATATTTCCTTGGCACTTTTGTACAGTGCCAGTTGAACATGCACATGAGAGTCCACTTTTGGATTCTGTTCTTCCCATTGATCTGTGCATTTATCTTTACAACAGAACCTTTTAAATAATTATAAAAATCATAAAAATGGTTAGTTTTTCTTTTTTTGAATAACAACATTATTGGACTTCAATATGCGTGCCATAAAATTCTTCTGACTTAAATATGCAATTTTGTGATTTTACTGTGCTGATAGACTTGCACTGACAAACTATTTTGGGAGCATTTCCATCATCCTTTCAAAATGGTCATACACATTGAAGGTCAGCCCCTGCTCCCACTACTTCACACGAACTATAGTTTAATTTCTGTATTTATAGGCTTGCTTTCTTGGAAATTTCACATAAATGAAGCACTATAATGTGTAGCCTTTAACATATGGCTTTCTTCACAACATTTTAGCAATTCATTTGTACCACAGCATACACCCATATTTTAATCTTTCTTGTTATTAACTAGCATCCCATTATAAAAGATAGCACATTTTGCATCATTTCACTTCTTAGAGGACATTTGTAATTTTAATTTTTGATTATGATGGTTGTTCTGTCCTGAGCATTTGGCTACAAGTCTATGGGTGGATATAAACTGTTATGGCCTGTGTCTAGATGTCCTCCCAGATCCTTGTGCAGTCATAGTTGGAGCTTTTCCAGAGATGGCTGAATCTAGAGTGTGTGGTGCTTGGATTCAGGGTGTATGGTTACTAAAGTAATTTACTAATTGGTTTGGCATAGTTCTGGGTAGGATTAAGGGTGCCTTATCCTGGGTATGACTGTTACCTGCTTAAAGGCAGGTAGCCTGCATACAATATAAAGGGACAGAAATAATTTGTCAAGTGTTCCTTGACATTGCTTGCTGTTTACTACTTTGTGCCCTCCATGAACTCTTTCACCTCTGTGATGCCCCTCTGCCATGCTGCCCTGCCTTGGAGCCAGCCAACTATGAACTGAAGCCTGTACAAACTGAGCACCAAAAAAATTTCTTCCTTTAATTTCAGGTGCTGGGTGTTTTGTTTTAGTAATGAGAAAATAACAAAGATGCGTATTTATATGTCTTGTGTAGACAGCATTGCTTGGTCACATGACAACTTTAACAATTTGAAAAATTGTCATGGTATTTTCTAAAGAGTCTCTATCATTTTTCCTTATCAGTAATGAATAAACATTTCAATTTCTTTATATTCTTGTTAACACTTGGTATGATTTTATTGTTTTTATCACATCCTTTCTATAAGTGGGAAATGGTATCTCAGTTTAACATATATTTTCCTAAAGATTAATGCTGAGTTTCTTTCCATGTACTCACTAGGTGCTATGTACATTCTTGGTTATGTACCATTTCAGGTCTCCTGACTATTATTTTAATTGTGATTTTTATGTTATAATATTTGATTTTTAAAGGTTTTTGTGTATGCAAGTCTTTTACTAGATAAGTATTTGAAAAATATTTTCAGTGACAATACACCTTGCTGTATCATTTTATAAAATTTATCTTCTAAAGCATAAAAATTTTAATATTCATAAATTTTACTTTTTTCTTGATCAGGTATTTACTATCACATGTAGGAATTCTTTGCCTAAACTACATTCAAACAGTTTTTATATAGTATTGTCTTCTAAAACTTTAAATCTTTACCTGCTATATTTAGGTTTAAGATGAAATTTGGTTAACTATATAACTTTTAAAGATCAAAATTCAGCACTTATTTGTGAATATCTAATGTTACTACAACCATGTTTCAAATATTCTGGTTATAAATTCAATTGTCTTGATTTTTTTAAATAAACCCCAAAATCCATATAGTTCGATACTGGACTCTGAAGATTTTGGTGATTTATATAACTATTCTTATGCCAGGAGTGTATTATCTTGGTTGGTGTAGATGTAGGGTAAGTTTTGAAATTTGGACATGTAAGACCTCCAAAACTGATCTTGATTTCAAAATAATTTTACATATTTGGAATAATTTCCATTTCCATATAAATTTTATAATTAGCTCATTAAATCTTGCAATAAAATGTCATGGGATTTTTTTGGGAATTGCATTAAATGCATAAATTATTTTAAGCAGTACTGCCACTTTACTGATACTGACTCCTCTAATATGTACAGGGAGTATCTCTTCATTTACATAGAGTCTCTTTAATTCATCTCAACAGTGCTCTACAGTATTTTCTATTGGAATCTTAAAAGGTCGCAAGGCCTGCTGTCCTTTACACATTAGGAAAAGCAGTCATGTTCCAAATGACTTTTAGTTTAATTTTCCTATAAATCTTTCAAAGTGCTATTTTAAAAACATACATTATTATTATATATTTATGTGAGTTTTGTATTTATTTGGGGGTAATTTGGATGAAATTTAAATATTTGCATTATTTTATAGTCTTCAATATAATCTTATTTTTATTTTTTATATTTAGTTTTTAATTTTAGAATGAGAAAAATTAATTAGGCCATTAGGGCACCTGTGCCTGCACCACTTTCCCGCAGAAAGCCAGACCAACCTGGCGGAGCTAAAGGAGCAGCCTTTCTGAGGTACACTGTGCTCTGACTGGCCCAGGGCGTCATTAGAGCACCCGTGCCCACGCCACTTTCGCACAGAGAGCCAGACCAGCTCAGCAGAGCTAAGGGAGCAGCTTTTCCCATGAGACTCTAGCTGGGTGAATAAATTCCAACAGAGCGACAGCGCCTGTGAGATTCTCCCAAAGTTTCCTGCAGAGAGGGAGCCTAGCTTCACAGTGACAGTAGAGCAGGCTTCGCAGTGGATCTTTGATGGGTAAGGCCCATGCAGGTGCTCTGCCCAGCAAGACAACATTCCCCCACCATCACAGGTAGTCTCTGAGCCTGGCACCTCAGCAATCGTCTGGGGTTCCTGGGCACAGTGTTTCACGGTCAGCTAACATCTGGGGATAAGTTTGATATCCAGGTAAATAGGGTTGCTAGAGTCATCTGTGAGCTGTCTGGGTAGTGTGTAGCTCAACACTTTTCATCTGACATCCAAAATGACAACAGAGAGGAGCAAAACGCAGCTACAGAACTCAACCCCACCCAGAACAAGTCCAGGAAAAAATGATAGGAGAACTAGGAAGCCACATACCTGCAATTTCTGAAACGATCACATCTGAAGTAAAGAAACAACACCATCAGGCCAAAGAAGAGACTAAAGCAGAAGTAATCTCTCAGGCAAAAAATGAAATGAAAATAATACTGGAAGAAATGCTCTGCACATATAGACAAGAAACAGATAAAAGAATAGAAGAACATAGGAAACAAATGGAAATGCTACATGAACAATTTAGGAATGAATTAGAACCCATGAAACAGACTCAGATTGCTAGGAATTGAAAACTTCCATTGAAAGTTTCAAAGTTGCTTCAATGAAGCTGAAGATAGAATTTCAGATCTTGAAGATAGCATGGCAGCAAGTGACTGAAAGGAAGGATCTCTTAAAAAGTCATCAAGGATCCAGGAAAAATTAATCCAACAGCTCCAAGATGAGGAAAAAGAAATAATATCTGAATAATAGGAATCATTGAAACAGCAGGAGGCAACACAAATGATATAAAAAGAATATATGCAGAAATAATAGCAGAAAATTTCCCAAACACGGTAAGAGATACGGAAGTGCACTTAAATGAAGCATATAGAACCCCCAAAAGCCATAACTCAAATAGAGCCATGCCCATACATATAATAGTCAAGATCCCAGACATCCAGCAAAAGAACACAATATTAAAAGCAGCTAGAGAAAAGAAACAGATCACCTATAAAGGAAAGCCCATCAGAAGTACAGCAGACTTCTCAACAGAAACCATGAAATCAAGAAGAGCTTGGAGCGAGGTTATTACAGATTGTGAAACACAACAGCTTCCAACCCAGACTGATGTATCCTGAAAAACTATCCTTCAAATTTAATGGAGAAATAAAATATTTCCATGACAAAGAACAACTGAAGAACTTCCTGAGTGCCAAACCAACATCACAAAAAACACCAAAAGAAATTCTTGACAGAGAAAAAAGTGACCACAATCTCAAGAACAGGAATAGAAAGGAAGCTTTAAGCAGAACAAGTAAGTAAATAGATAGCAAAAATAGGAAAGCAACAAGTAAATAGCATGACAAAAATAAGCCAACATATAACAGTTCTAACCATTAATGTAAATGGCCTCAATTCACCAGTCAAAAGAAACAGACTGGCAGAGTGAATTAAGAAACAAAATCTAACAATATACTGTATACAGGAAACACATTTTACTCAAAAAGAAATCCAGAGACTGAAAGTTAAAGAATGGAGAACAATTCTCCATGCAACAGGTTCCCCAAAAAAAGCACGGGTAGCTGTTATGTTTGCAGATGATGTAAACTTCAATTCGAAAACAATCAAAAGAGATAAAGAAGGCCACTACATACTAGTTAGGGGAAAGCTGCAAGAGGAAGAGATAACAATCCTAAACATTCATGCACCAAATACTGGAGCACCAAACTTTATAAGTCAAATCTTAACAGACATGAATAACCAAATAATTAATGACACTATTGTAATAGGGAATCTAAATATCCCTTTGATGCAAAGACAGGTCAACTGGACAAAAACTGCAAAGAAATAACAGACTTGAACCAAAGGTGTGAACAAATGGACTTAGTAGATGTATACAGAGTGTTCCACCCCACGACATCAGAGCACACATTTTTCTCAGCTGCACATGGGTCTTTCTCTAAAATAGACCACATTCTAGCTCATAGAGCATACCTACCTAAATGCAAAAGAATTGAAATTATCCTATGCACATTATCTCACCACAGTGCAATGAGATAGGAAATTAATGACAAAGGGAACTCCAAAAACCGCATGAACACTTGGAAATTAGACAACAACCTCCTGAATAACCAATGGGTCACATAAGAAATTAAAGAAGAAATTAAAAATAACCTACAAAAAAATCAAAATGCAAATACAACCTACAGGAATCTGTGGGATGCAATGAAAGCAGTCTTCAGAGGGAAATTTATAGTGATGAACTCACATATAAAGAAAACAGAAGCAGAGCAAATAAATAGCCTAAGGCTACACCTCAAACTTCTAGAACAAGAATAAGCCAAACTAAAAGTCCAAAGAAGGAAGGAGATTAAAAAACTCAGGGCTGAAATTAATGCAATTGAGATGAAGAAAACACTAGAAAAAATAAATGAATCAAAGAGTTGGTTCTTTGAAAGAATAAATAAAATTGATAAACCTCTAGCCAACCTTATTAAAAAAAGAAAGGAAAGAATTCAAATTCATGCAATAAGGAATGAAAAGGATGAAATCACTACAGATCCTACAGAAATTCAAAAGATCATTAATACCTACTTTGAAAATCTTTACTCCCATAGCATAGAAAACTCAAAAGAAATGGACAGATTCCTAGAAATGTACAAACTACCAAGATTGAATCAGAAAGATACAAAAATCCTGAACAACCCAATATCAATTAATGAGATTGAGAATGACATTAAAAACTTACCAACAAAGAAAAGCTCAGGCCCTGATGGATTGACTGCAGAATTATATAAAACATTCAGTGAAGATATAATGCCAACACTCCTCAAACTCTTCAATGAAATTGAAAAGAAAGCAATTCTCCCTAACTCATTTCTGGAGGCAAGTATTACACTGATACCAAAACCAGAGAAGGACCCAACTAAGAAAGAGAACTATAGGCCAATCTCCCTAATGAACACAGATGCAAAGATACTCAATAAAATACTAGCAAATAGAATGCAGCAAATCATAAGGGAAATTATACACCATGACCAGGTTGGATTTATTCCAGGAATGCGGGGATGGTTCAATATTTGCAAATCAATTAATGTAATATACCATATCAGTAGAGTCAAAGACAAAAACCAGATGCTCATCTCAATAGATGCAGAAAAAGCTTTCGATAAAGTCCAACACGCATTCATGTTAAAAACCTTAGAAAAAATAGGAATAGATGGCTTTTACTTAAATCTGACAAAGTTGTCTGTGACAAACCAACAGACAACATCATACTAAATGGGCAAAAACTGAAAGATTTCACTTTAAACTCAGGAGCAAGACAAGAGTGTCCACTGTCACCACTCCTATTCAACATAGTTCTGGAAGTATTAGCCAGAGTAATTAGACAAGATAGAGAAATAAAAGGGATAAGGATAGGAAAGAAAGAAGTAAAACTATCACTATTTGCTGATGACATGATTCTTTACATGGAGGACCCCCAAAACTCCACAAGAAGACTCCTTCAATTAACAGAAAAATTCAGCAGTGTGGCTGGATACAAAGTCAACGCCCAAAAATCAATAGCATTCCTATACACGAACAACAAACAGACTGAGAGAGAAACTAAGGAAATCATACCTTTTAAATAGCATCCAAGAAACTGAAATATTTAGGAATCAATCTAACAAAGGGTGTAAAAGATTTGTTCAATGAAAACTACAGTACTCTGAAAAAAGAGATCAAGGAGGATTTCAATAAATGGAAAAACATTCCCTGCTCATGGTTAGGAAGAACCAACATTGTGAAAATGGCCATACTACCAAAATTGTTATACAGATTTAATGCAATTCCCATTAAAGTACCAGCATACATCACAGATCTCGAGAAAACATGCCTTAAATTCATCTGGAATGAGAACAGACCCAGAATAGCAAAAGCAATGCTGGGCAACAAGGACGAGTCAGGTGGAATCACAATCCCTGACCTGAAATTATACTACAAAGCTACTGTAATAAAATCAACCTGGTATTGGCTAAGAAACAGACGTGAGGATCAATGGAACAGACTGGAAGATGCAGCCACAACCACAAACACACTCAACCACTTAATATTTGACAAAGGGACCAAACAAACTCACTGGAAAAAAAGATAGACTGTTTAATAAATGGTGCTAGGAAACTTTGATTGCCTCTTGCCAAAGACTGAAAATAGATCCAACTCTATCATCATGCACCACTCAAGTCAAAGTGCAGCACAGATCTCAATATTAAAACAGAAACTCTAAATCTATTGGAAGAGAAAGTAGGTAAAAATCTTGAAGACATTGGAGTAGGCAGAGAGTTCATGAACAAAAATGAAACTGCAAGGCAAACACTTCAAAAATCAATAACTGGGACCTCGTTTTACTGAAAAGTTTTTGCACATCTAAAGAAATCACCAGCAAAGTGAAAAGAAAACCCACAAATTGGGAAAAAATCCTAGCTGGCTGTCCCTCGGACAGAGATCTTCTATCTAGAACATACAAAGAATTAAAAAACATGTACCTGTCCAAATTCAAAGACCCAATCCAGAAATGGGCATCTGAGATGAATACACACTTCTCAGATAAAGAAATACAAATGGCAAATAAATATATGAGAAAATGTTCTACATCTTTAGTCATTCGAGAGATGGAAATAAAAACAACATTGAGATTTCATCTCACCCCACTAAGATTGGACAGCATTTAGAAATCTTCCAATAAGAAATGCTGGCGAGGCTGTGGAGAAATAGCAACTCTTCTGCACTGTTGGTGGGAATGCAGACTGGTGAAACCTCTGTGGAGATCGGTTTGGAGATTACTTAGCAAACTTGGTCTAGAGGTCCCATTCAACCCAGGTATTCCCCTTCTGGGTATTTTCCCAGAAGATCTGAAAGCATCATATCGCTGTGATATATGTGCACCCATGTTTATAGCAGCACAATTTGTAATAGCTAAATTGTGGAAGCAACCCAAATGTCCATCCACAGAGGACTGGATTAAAAAAAGTGGCATTTTTATGTAATGTAATATTATTCAGCTATGAAGAAGGGCAGATCTGGGGCCTTTGTAGGTAAATGGTCACAATTGACACCATACCCATAAGTGAAATAAATCAGAGGTTCATGTGCAGGCAATGTATTATATCACTGGTGTAGGAATCTGAAGGTGGGAATGTGGATTGGGGGGTGTAAAGGGAATCTGCTCAAAGGTAGGGAGCAAGTGGGATGAGGGCAGGAGGAAAAGGCAGAAAGCGGCAGATATGTATCTATGTGTGTATATGCAGGATGGCTAATCTGGTGCCACTGTTGACCTGTGTCACTTTATGGTAAGGGACAGTTCATGATTGTTTGATCAAGATTGTATGTCTGTATGTGATTTCAGAAACATGCACTTTGAAGTTATCAATGTGTGGTGCAGCAACCATTGGTGATTCCTTGTCACTTTGTCTGTAATTCAGTTTTGATTGTACTGCTCTTGTGCTGCTTTATTTCTTTTTATTAATGTTTTCCTTTTTTATTGTTGTTGTTGTTGGTTTTCTTTTTTTTTTATATTTTAAAAATAAAAATAATAAGAAAGAAAAACGAATTAGAAAAACCAGGAGAAACCTACATTTTTGTGATTCAGGCAGAGAGTAGAAATAATTTTTTTCTCTTCAATCTCATTTGTTTTATTTATTTTTTATTATTTTAGTTTATTAGCACATGTATGTAGTACATGTTTACCTTCCTTGTGGGAGGTTGTTGCATGTACATAACATACCTTCATCCTCTTTCCTGTCCTCTTTCCCTTCTCACCCTTCCCCTTTCCTTGATCCCTCTTTTTTTGGTACACATTTATGGTACATAATTTTTACATTCCTGTGGAGTTGGGACATGTAAGTAACACATCCCAAGTCCTTTCTTTTGCACCTCTTGTCCTACCACCCTCCCCACTCTGCCTCCATATCCTGATCCCCTTCTCTGCTGATAACAATCTTTCTCTCTGATTCCTGTTATTCATTTTTTATTTTGTTCTTTACTTGGCTTTCTCATAAAAGAGAAACCATGCAATATTTCAGCTTCTATATCTGATTTACTTCATTTAAGATTATGGTCTCAAGGTGTATCCATTTTCCTACAAATGACTCAGGTCTGTCTTTGTGTCTTCATGGCATGTAAATACCACATTTTCTTCATCCGTTCATCTACTGATGGGTATATGGGCCACTTTCTAGATGTGGCTATGATGAACTGTGCTCCTATAAACATGGGTCTCCATATATCTCCATAACATGATGTCTTTAGCTTTCTGGGGAAGATATGTAAAAGGGGGAAATCTGGGTCAAATGGACTTTCTAGTTTTAGTTTTTTGAGGAATTTCCACAGTGCTTTTAGGGGTTATTGTATTTGTTTCTGTTCCTACTGACAGTGTAGAAGTTTTCCCTTTTCTTTGTAGCCTGTCTTATATTTGTTACTATGTTTCAAGGGAATTTGGAAAAACAATGGATTCGTTTTTTTTTTTTTTTTTTTTTTTTTGCGGTACTGGGGATCGAACTCAGGACCCTGCGCTTGCTAGGCAAGCGCTTATTCCACTGAGCTATATCCTCAGCCCTGGAAAAACAATGGAGACTATTTTGTTCATCAAAATTATAACTGAGATCAAGATACTGGTTGACTTCACCGTGTTCATACTTTGTTAACGGCTATGGTTTGAATTTTTGTCTTCTCCAAAAGACATGTTGAAGTTTATCCACCCTTATAGCAGTATTAAGAAGTGAGACTTTTCACAAGCAATTAGCCACGAGTGCTATGCCTTGATGAAGGGATTTATGCCCGTATCATATCGATGGCTGTGGGCGGTTTCATTTCCCCCCTCCCTCTTCTCTTTGCTCTTCCTTTCTGTGATGCTGTCTTCCATGTAAGATGTATCTAGAAAGACCTCAGGGGTCCCTTAATGTAGGGCTTCTCAGCTCTAGAACTATGTGCCAGTTAACTTCTATTTAGTGCAAGTTACCCAGACTGAGATACTCCTTGACGGTAACACAAAATGAACTAAGATAAAAACTAACAAAAATTCTAAAATTCATACATGGTTTTGTTTTAGATTCCATCTTTCATGTAGTGTGATTATATCCAGAGTGAGAACTTTCTTGTAAAGAAAGAGCAGCTGCAGAACTACACTTAGAAGGTATTTGTTAAGTTGTTTAACATAAATTCCGATATATTTGTGCAATTCTAATTCTGCAAGAATATCTTTTGCTGTGACACTGCTATCATACACAGCTTAGGTGATACTTATAAGAGAGACTTACAAATACACTTAAACCTTAAAGATCTAATGTTCAAAAAACTGTTCCAAGCATAAAATTCATACAGTAGAAGGTCACAGATAACAGGGGAAAATATAGTGGAGTAAGTCGGTAAGTAAGATTATGATGGATGAGCAGTTTCCAATAGCTTGAGGACATACACAGTAAAATTTTTCATTATAGGTATATTCTCTCCTTATTACCTACCATCAAACGCTGTGATAGTCACCATTAACCAATCAGAAATATGTGGCTTTGTTTTCTAACGCTATCAATTTTTGAGTAAATAAATGGAAATCTTTTTTTTTATTTTAAAAAAATAAAGGTACAAAAACATATTGACAAACAGACACCAATTAGCATAAAAAATAGTACAATCACAACTAATCTATAGACAAGGTGATATGATCTCAACAGTGGTCATTGCTTTATCCATTGATATCTTCGAAGTGTAAATACATAAACCCATATACAGATATGCAAATTTAGTCAGACAATCAACTCTCTCAACAATAGAAAAAACACAAAAACCAAAAATCCAAAGACAAAAAACAAAACAGGCAAACATCAACAACAGCAACAACAATAACAAAAAAAAACACCAATAGTTGCTGCTTTACATATTGATATCTTCGAAGTGTGTGTTCAGGACAACACATACAGACATACAAGATTGATCAAATAACCCGTCATCGATTATTGCTTAGCATTAAGTGATATAATACAATAGTAGAACCATGTTAGCCCTCCTGCATATATGCATATTCATATATACA
>PVLD010009715.1:0-75248 GCA_004027595.1 Dinomys branickii | reverse complement strand
GATATTGGTTAGATACTCCCTACCTAGTGACCTGGGTGAGGTGTGTAAGACTGCTCCCCCACCCTCCCAGGGTTCCCTGCAGGTATAGGGATGGATCTCCTCCCCCACTCGGTGATCTGGTCGCGAGCGCCGATATCTCACCAGTTATTGGAGTACCTGCAGGCATGAAGGTTCCAAGGTGCCAGTCTATCCTTTGGGGTTTTCTGCGCGGCTCGCCCGATGCGCACGAAACGTGAGACCGCTGGGCGTTGCCGCCGCCAGAGAACCAATCTCTGTCGGAAGTCGCCGGAGAGCTGCGCCGGGTCGGGGGGGCGGGAGGGATCGAGCTGTCTGTATTCTCGTGGCGCCAGGACCCAGCAAATCCCTCTCTCCCGCGCGGCTCGCCCTACCCGCGCGAAACGTGGGACCGCCGTGCGTCTCCGCCGCCAACAAGCCGATCTCTGTCGGGAGTCGCCGGGGGGCTGCGCCGGCTCGGGAGGCGGGAGGGATCGAGGCGTCCGTGCTCTCAGGGCGCTAGGGCCCAGCAAATCCTTCTCTCCGCTTCCGGCGGCGTTTGTGGCCCTCCACGCGGGTCGCCCGACATGCGCGAAACGTGGGATTGCCGGGCGTCTCCACCACTAGCAAGCCGATCTCTGTCGGGAGCCGCCGGGGGGCTGCACCGGCTCGGGAGGCGGGAGGGCCCGAGGCGGCTGCGCTCCCACTGCGCTTGGACCGATCCCAGCTTCTTCCCCGCGGGGATCGTCCCTGGCTCCCAGCGTCTGGGACTTTCCCACGTCTCGCCCCGGCAACCTGGTCCGCCCTACCACATCTCCCCCGGCATCTCAGAGAAATACGCCCAGTTTAAACTTCCCAGCCGAGGTCCCGGCATTCACGCTTGCCAAGTCTGTCTCGAGCTGGTGGTGTTTATTAAGGAGGTTCGCTCCCTTGCTGCTCACCTGGTCGCCATCTTCCCCGGATCTCTAAATGTATGATTTTCTTCCTACCTCAAGTATTCACCAGGTGTAGTCAACATGGTGAGTTTATAAAAGTCCAAGTTGTACCAAATTTAACTTCAATAGTGATAAAAAAGTTATTTTCACATTAGATATCTCATTTACTAAAGCATGCTTCCACAAAACACGAAGCCATCAAGGTCTTTTGACTCCCCACATTTGGGGGGGAAGCAGCGCTAGAAAATTTGCATGACTTTTGCGTTAAGAAGTAGAGAAATGGAAGACAATGAGTGAAAATGGTAAACAGCAGCTTTGTAGAAGATGTTGGGAACAAAGTACAATGCAGAATTGACAATTAAATTGATTACCTTCCACAGCTATATGTCAGACTGTTTGCATGAGAGTGGCCAGAAGTGTACCCTGGGGGCTGTACCTTCTGTTCCAGTAGATTGTCAGACCTCCCCCATGAGCCAGCATCAAAACTTTCCTTGCTTTGGAAAGAATGAGTGTTTCCCAGGACCCTTTCTATCAATCTAGCATTTTGATAGTTGCCAGGGGGCCTCAAATTAATCTCATTTTTAAAAAATATGATATGGTTGAACGTGTTTTTGCATGTTTAGAGACATTTCTTTCATGTTTTTGAAGTGTTTCTTTAATTTCTTAAATTGCTGAAATGTCTATATAAATCTTTTGTCCAGTTTTTAATTCAATTATGAACTTTTTCTTAATGGTGATAAAGCCATGCGTGTGCTGTAGAAATTGGCGTTCTTTCTTCCATTAAGCTGTTCTCGTTCAGTCCTTTTTCTGCTGCTGGTGTTGTTGCTGTTCACTGTGGAGGGCTGCCTGTCTGTGAGAGATTTTGCTGTGTAGTCCACTTTGGCCTGAGTCTCTCATTCTCTTGTCTCAATCTCCTGAGTGCTGGGATTCCAGTCTATTTTGTTTTACTTTTTATTTCTTTTTATTTTTTGGATTTTTGAGAGTGTCTCACTGTGTAGTCCAGGCCAGCCTTGAATTCACCATGTAGCCCAGGATGGCCTCAAACTCATCACAGTCCTCCTGTGCTAGCTTCCGGAGGGCTGAGTTTGTAGACGTGCCCCACCACGTCTGGCTAGGATTCCAGTTTAATTTCTTTCTAAATACATTTCTTGTGTTCTCTTTGTGTGTGTGTGTGTGTGTGTGTGTGTGTGTGTGTGTGTGTACACATGCATTTGTATTCTAAATCTGTAAAATGTATGATCTTTTACTCTTTATAGTTTGTATACTTCACTCCTTTTGGGGAAAACATATCCTTAGACTGTATTTATAGATTCCTCATTTTGAAAGAAGAACAACCACAACCAAGTGCTAAAGTGGATCTCAGTTTTTCCACATTTTAATTCCACTTCATTCTTT
The DNA here is from genome assembly GCA_004027595.1 of Dinomys branickii. Classification (NCBI taxonomy): domain Eukaryota; kingdom Metazoa; phylum Chordata; class Mammalia; order Rodentia; family Dinomyidae; genus Dinomys; species Dinomys branickii. Next base: position 72,924 of record PVLD010009715.1, on the reverse strand, counting down.
CTTGCACTCTTCTGGTCTATTTTTAGCTTCTTCCTCTCTTCTTCAAACTCTTACGTAAGTCCATATTTTCTTTCTATTTCATGTAGACTAGTATTTACAGTTTTTCGCTAACTTGTGTAAGAACTTTCCTGGGGCTGGGGATATAGCTTAGTGGCACAGCACCTCCCTGGGAAGCATGAGGTCCCCGGTACCAAAAACAAAAAACAAGACCCTTTCCTGATGGCTAGTCTTCCTTTGCCACTTTTTCATCTTACCGATTTACTACTTTATTCTCCCTTCGTTTTTCAAGGAGAGCTGCTGCTGTCTGAGTCAGGTTTTACTGGGCAGCAATACAGGGCCGGTGAACTACATGAACAGTCACTGCACCTCAGCTTCTGTCTCTGTGTCCAGCCTTGGTGACACTGTGCTGTGGTCAAGTCTCCACTCGTAGGTGTCAGATGTATAGCAGAACCATAGTGAGCTGACCTCATGGACCCTAGCTGCAGGGATAGTATTTCTTCTCCACAACTGGCCAACATGAGCAGCAATGGAACTTTCTGTCTCTTGGCTCCCATCACATTGGTAAATATATACCATTTCATGGGAAACAGGGGACTTAGATCCAGGCCCCAGGTTAGTGAACTTCCCTGGTATGATTTGAAATGCAGTTCTCCCCCTCCAGCACTTGGCCCTTGGGGTCCTGCTGGTTGCCCTGGAGGACCTCAGACTGCACTGCCCAGGCCTCCAGGGTCCAGCAGAGTTGCCCTTCACTGAGATTCAGCTCTCTGTGAACTTAGATGTGCTACTGTGTAGAATGATGCTTCCTAGTTTTAAAATTAACTTTTCCATTCTTTTGTCTTGAAAAATTATTTAATAAGAATGAAATAAAAATAAAATAGGAAAAACATCTTTATTTTACTGTCTTTAACCAGAACATGCAAGCTTCAATTACTGTAGGTTGCTAGTCATTTAAATAATTTAATAAATGAATTAAAAATTAATGTGGCACCTATGATAGGTTTCTCTAATGCTCCACAAGTATTTTTTGAAACTTAACTATGTGCAGGGAGCTGTAACCTGAGCGCTGTGCTTCCCAGAGCCTGACCCATCAAACCTCAGTGAAGAGTGTTTTTTGCCCTCTGTGGTTTCAACTTCCCTAGCATATTTTAACACTTTGATGGCTCAGACAGGAAACACCATTTTCAGTAGGTTGAAGGAAATAGAATAGGATTTGGTGGAAACAGCCATCCCTAAATACATCATACTGATGAAAAGACAGTACCCAAATGAGTGCCAGTGTGGATGTTAATGGAGAAAGAAGGAAATGACACGACTGTCCTCAGGTTTCCTTCCACTGAGTCTTCCTGGTGGGCAGCACTTGCATTGCCAGCCGCTTGGGAACAACCACAGAACCTGCTCAGACTCCTGGTCAAGCACTGCATCTGTTACCTTGTGCTAACACAGAGAATAGGATGGGGGGTTTTAGGAAAAGCAGTGACATACAAAATTTAAGTTGAGAAAAGAAAGGAAGAAGCGATTCAGGTAAGCGTATCTTAAGTCAAAAATATGAGCCAATTTAAATAGATTGAGGAGGACAGATGAAGACTAGAGAAAATATAAATAACCATTTGAAGATTCAATGCCTTCTTTAGGCCAAAGGAGAAAATTCAAAATGAGAGCAAGAGACAGACGAAAAAGTGATGTAGAATGTTAACTTTTCCTTCAGTGTAGGAATAAATGAAGCTAGTAAAATTTGACTTGAAGTATTAGTGGTGAACAGCATAGTCAAACATCTTGTTAAGTTATTCAGAGTGGACCATGCTGTTAAATACATGATTTCCTATTCATGCAGCATATTTTGCTGCATATTTGGTGGCAATAACAGAGTCGAAGGAAAGCAAGAGCGCTGAGAGTATGTCACACCTGTGCTGACTCTCAGTAGAATAACACCAAGTGCTGTTTTTTCTCAAGTGGAGTGCCGTGGGCCACGTGACCCACATCTGTTGCTCCTGTCTTCACAGAAATAGAAGTGCCTGCCATACACTGAGCCCCCCACAAACACCATTTGTTTTCCTTCATATGCACTATCGATTGTGATCTGGATGATGTTTTTCGCTCTGTAGAGTCTACTTCTCCGTGTTTAAAGCGAGGTGATGAGACTAGACAATTTCCAAATCTAGCCTTTCACAATTACTCAGTTAAACATCTTCTGTCCGATAGTTAGAAACCATACAAACCCGGAGAGCCTGCTTGGCATTATTCATCTATTTTAGTATCATCTGTTCAAATCCAGGCATGAGGCTTTTTATTCTTTGAGGTACCTCTTCTTAGACACGAATACACAGCAGCGCTGGCGTTATGGAAGCACAGCGCAAACCCTGGTTGTGCCCCTCTTTTGTGTCCAGCGATTTGCTAGAAGCTCGTGGCCTAGATAAAGAGTCCTGCTGCCTATTTGCAAGGAGCTGTGGGGCTTAATTGGGAGGCAAGATGAAGATAACGCGAGCGAGGGGAGGACGAAGAGCGCACAGACAGCACTCCCCTCGAAGTGCTGAAGCTGCGCTGCAGACACTGTCTGGGTGATCTGCGCTGGGGGGATTCAGAGCAGGAAGGAATCAGCCCCTGGGATAGCTGGAACCCAGGCTAATGAACCTTAAGTGAAGGGACTGACTCCAAGTCTGAGAGCTCAATTATATTCCATAGCTGCAGGCTACACCCTGAATTCCCCAGCTATTTTGTAAACTGTCCTGTTAATAATGAAGATAGAGATTGGGAAGGACAAATCCTCCTCAGTAATTAATTCAGTAAATTCTCTCCAGGTCACTGGTGGAGTGCTGACCTAAGGAGGACCATATGAGAAAGATTATTTTTGTATCTTTAAGGAACTGAGATTTGGGTTCATGAAAATTAAATATCAATGCAGTTTTCAGCCATAACTTTCCTCTCCCAGCAAACCCCAGCTCATCAACCCGGCGTCAGAACGGGTCGCTTTCCACAGAATGTTTCTACTGCTTCCACCTTTGGATTTCTGTCTTTTAAGAAGTCACATGTTTAGTGATTATAAAATCAAGCGACCACTGTGAAACACATTTTGAGTCATTAAGTATTTAAGATATAAATATTATTTATATGACTTTTACTCAACTTGGCTTGTGCCGTCTGCAGCTCTTGTACATATCATGCATAATTTTTTTGTTATATTCTCTGTAATGCCTCCTATACTACTGCTGTTAGACAAATATTCCTTGATTCTTTCTTACTAATCAAGCATCAGGTTTTTCCAATGCCATGTTAATCCAAACAGAAAAACAAACTAACATGGGCTCCTGCAAGGATCATAAACATCTGTCCTTTTGAAAAAATTGAAGGGTCAATAGTTTTAATGCTTCCCACTTTCAGTTTTGGGACCATCAAGGATGTTTTATGGTTCAGTTTTCAATTGCGGTGTTATTGTAATAAGGCTTCCTTCTTGCGCTGAAGAAATATGTGCACTATAAGCCCTTTTGCGTGAGCTGTATATTTTCTGCTTTTTAAGGGCATATACATTTAGCAGTATTTCTGAAAACAGTATGAATGCAGTTGACTCTCTTTGAAATGCAGACACAGAGACAGGAAATTCATTAGCTCTTGGTCAAAGGCAGATGCCAAGTCTGAGGCAGGTTTAATGTACTTCTGCCTAAACGGCTTTCCCGTATACCTTCCCTATCTGTTTTATTCATCTCCTTCTCTAGTTAAACGAAAAAAGAACGGATTATTTCTTTTCTTTTTCTCTGACAACTTCACCAAGCACATTAGCCTCTGGGAAAGGGAGTAACAGTAGGCCTGTACAACAGATTGCTCTGGGAGTTCTTTTATGAGACATGATCATAAGGTGCTCACAAAGCAAATAATTAATTCCCTAGGTGGCTATGTTATCTGTACACAGAGATTAAGCTGGGTATCCCATCAGTTTTCTCCTCTCCGGAAGAGCTGGTAATATTTTCTCTACTCATTTATCCAAGTAATTTTGACATAAGCCGGTGACGTTCTGTTATTTTTATGGTTTCTTAAATACCAGACATTCTGTTGTGTGTCAGTCAACTAGAAGCCGTCCCTCTCCTCAGCAGACTTGTGGATGCCCAGGGCCTGTTAGTCGTATCAGAACTGAGGAAGACAAAAGGTGGGGGAGTAGACGGGGTCAGAGTTCTCCTTGACCTGTAGTTTGGCAGCTAACATGTTCCTTCCCTCTTTCTTGCCATTCTACTTTCACTGTCACTGCCAAAGCAAACTCTTCCATGGTTCTTCTAGAAAAAAGTTGTTTTTTGATGTTATGGGTGATGTCAACCTCAGATTCTTCACCGTGGTTGCTCTCACTTTTCTTCATTTTGTGGTAAGTGTAGGGCTTGATTTCTACCCTCTTTGGTTAGAAGTATATTCGAAGTATACTGAATTAACACTGTCTGTTTCAGGGTGGTTCTTGGAAAAGCTAGTCAGTGTACTCAAATTGGTCCTTTAAACCTCTCTCTTTAAGTGACCATTTCCCTACCTAATTTTAACACCACCCTTTTATGCATTTGAAGAAGTAACAATAGTCATTTTATAAGCCAAGGAAATTATTTCTAAATTTAGATGTTAACTTTCACGACTTCGAAGTGAACTGTTTGCTCTCTGGATGTGAACGAGTTCAGTGAAGAGGATGCCTGCTGGAAGACAAGCTCCTCTGGCCCGCCTCCTCCTCCCCATCTGTTTTGCTGAGGAAGAACTTTAACATCATCATTTCACATTTTTATTATGGAATTTCAATAGCACCTGTGAGCTTAGACTCTAACTTAATCTCACAAGTAGTTGGTGATGGTAAAAACAGAAGTCTGACCCTGATACAAGAGTGACCCATGACCTTGTTCTCATTTCTCATTTCCAAAAGACAAAGACCTTAAAAGCTAACTGCTCACTGAGATGTGTCTATGGTGAGCCTCTAGTGATTCATACAGAGCACTGAAAAAAATATCCCAGGAAAATTGAGACAGCTCTAAAAATTATCCTTGGGTTGGAGTATATGATAACATGTTCTGCTCATTAACCTCTTGTGTTGATTTGTTATTCTAGTTTTTGTGGGTTTTCTCATAGTTTTTCTTGTTGATCACCTCTTCCTGCTAAGGGCATTGCCTGATAATTTTTTCCTTGCTTCTCCACCTGCCTGACTGTATCTTAGTTTCTTTTAAAATGACTGTTTTGTCCTTTACCTATTCTTGGTTCTTGCTTTGAAAGTGCTTTTTTATTTTGGAGAAAAGAATGGCTAGCTTCCTTGGGTATGAAATGTTGACACGTCTCCAGAGACCTAGGAAGTATTCTACAATGTTGTCTGTTCTGTTTTTCTCTGTGCATGTGTGTGTGTGCATGTGTGTGTGTGTGCGTGCATGCACACACATTTAGTTGTAACTGACTTTTTTTGGTTTCTACTTTCCTTTTTAATTCACTAGGTTATTTCCATCTCTTTTATTTAAATAAAAGCTGCAAATCCAAATTTTATTGAAAATTAATTTCAATGAGTATTTTTCAGTATATCCTTAATTGAACAGTCTCCCGGTTTGCCTAGATGCCCAACTGCATGAGCGAGTAATCATTTTCTATATAAGCTATTTTGATGCAGGAGGAGAAATAGTGCAGGTTGACAGCTTCACTCAATAGAGTGCGCACATTAAATCTTAAGGACCCTTAGGATATTGAAATTGAGAAAGAAGAAAATTTTAACAGTCCCTTCATTTCACACAGTGCCACTCACTAGACCATGTGTCTCCAAACCACGACAGCAATGTCTAGACCAACTCTGGTTAGGGATTCCCGTCCTGGGTAAGTTCAAGCCAAACAGCCAATCAGTAGAGTTTTGCAAGTCTCAGAAGGTGGCCAGCACCCATTACACATGTTGAATTGCGAGTGAAGACTGAGGCACAGACAGCTTGGAGCTCTCTAGGAGGATGCACACTCTGACCTTTAGTCCGGGGTTCCTGGTTTTCTTCCAGGCTTTGTTCTTTTCTTTACTTCTTTATCTTTATTCTCGGTAACCAAATCATTTAAAAGTTCCCTATTCTATTCTAAATGCCTATTTCCTAAAAATGTTTTTAGCTCCTTAAACTTTCTGCAGTATGCAAATAGTCACAAAGTGTAAATAGTTTTGCCGTGTATAAGATATAAATGTTCCCAAGCAGCATTGTCACTCTATTTAATGACCTAATGGCTGTCTGCATATAACGATTGTGGCACATGGAATCCTCCAATAGGCAAGTAGTAGGAATTACCCTAAATTTACCCACTTGGTGTTTGTTGAATGGGTGTGTGGTACCACTTCACAATAAATGCATTAGTTTTCATTGCTATAATATGAGACACTGTGAGAAGGGAACCTTTAAAACCTAAGGAATCAATGCAGGGGTCCCCAAGTGTTCTTCTTGGTTATAACATTGTGACCCTGGACAGATCATCTGCTCTGTGTGTGTGCATGTGCATGCGTGTGTGTGTGTTTCTCTAGTGATTCTCTAGTGAAAAGGATCATCTTTCTGGTGAGCCTTCAACTAGTGCTTGAAATAAAAAGTAGCGTAACAGGTAAAATTCAGCTAGTGCATACAGTATTATCACATAACCCAGAAAAAAAAAAACAGTTTTCTGCTCTGTGATGTGAAAAATTAAGTGACATTTCCAAAGTTGCTATTAGTTAGCCAGACTATGAGTGTTGCGATTTAGATGGATGTCTGCAAAGGATTTTAAATTCTTTGCTTAAACCCCCAAACAGAGGAGCATTAAGAAACAAGCAAGCAAATGCCCAAGGTTTCGGTGAGCATAAGATGACCTTCAGATGAGATTTAATACATTTTGGACCATTAAGTTGATCTTCCTCAAGTAGAAAGGTAGAGAATAAGGTACCACTGCAGCTACATCTGTGGAGAACATGCTTTGACTTTTTCTTATATTTGCACAACATAAATTGACTGTTAGACTAGAGCAATGAATCCTTTTCGGGATCTGAGTCATATTGGTGATAATAGAACCTACCAAAGCTCATAATAATTCGTTTGGAATGAGTCTGTTCTTCTGAGTAGGAATTATTTTAACATGTATTCACAAAACAAATCAGCCAAGGTGGTTTTTGTTTAATAACATTTAACCCAACCCTTTTTTTTTAGTATGATGGCAATAATTATAGTTTTAGAATGAGAAGACCTCAGTAATTACATAACTAGGTTTGAATAAATGTAGGGTTCATTTCTGTGGAAATATTGTATTGATTTTGGGTAGAATTGTGAGACTAGCTGTGTAGGGTATATGATTTCAGGAATTAAAAATGTTAACTAATAGTAAAGCATGGCCCATAGTCTATCCATTTTTCTTTATGTTATAATTTTCCATAATCATAAAATCATCATGTGTAATAAAATCTCTACTATATCATATTATTTTGCAACCATAAAATATATAGAAATTCTGTGCAATTATTGAAGTAAAATAAGAAGGAAACAAATTTCTGCCAAAGAAATCATTACAGGTTATCTCTATAGTTTCTCACTGATAAATACGACTTCCATGTCATGCTTACTGTACTCCAGGATCCAGTGCAAAGCTAATGCCAGCTTTTGTGGAGTGATATATAAACTCCAGGGGCAGAGCTGGAAATGACCGAGGAGAGTCCCTGGAGCAACCCCCCCCCCGCCATCTTCAGAAGAGGAAAGTGAGGATTACTGGATAGTATCTTTCACGCTGGCAAGGGCGCAGAGCCAGGAATTAGAACCAGATCCACACTTTCCGGTTCAAGGTTGAGTGTGTCCACATTACAAAGCGCACAAGAGCTTTGTAACAGCGCTCATTTGCAACCTTACTTTCACTCACTTTAGCCCAGACGAGGAGAATGGAGGAGTGAATTCACTGTGCAGACATTGCCCTGGTGAAAGAGGTAAAGGACTCCATTTATACAGCACGCATATTTTTATAATAACATTTTTCAAAATTAAACAAGCCAGATTGGGGATGGATTTCCCTTCATCGTTTCTGTTTGCTTTAACATTTTACATCTGCATCATGATAGGAGATATGGGTTATTGTTCCATGAGTATATTTATGTCTTGCAGCTTTGGTGTTTGGTGGCTTTTGGACTTGAGAATATTTTCCTACATGCAGAATATCCTCTATTCTATGTTAATTCTCATGCCATTGACTAGAGAATAATCTTGCTGCTTTCCAAAGAGCATGGACTGTAGAGTTTCATTTTGTCGCCTTTCGATTTAACTCTTGGAGAAATGAACCTCTGTGGGCTTCCCTTGGAGGCTGTCTTTGTTACATTAGTTCATTCAGCTATATCTGGGAAAAAATCTTTAAGTATTTAAAGACTTAGTGAATGTGGCTTCATTTGCAGGGCCACACATGACCTAGGATAATGTACATTTCACTGTCCTGATTATCTATGGAAAAGCTACATTTTGGTGGTTTTAGAGGGTGGGTTGCTTCTGAAATATCAGCGCTCAAAACAAAGCTTTCTAAGTTAGAACAAAGAGTTAGTAGCTTAATTAGCAGACTGATTATTTCTACCATGGTTTGAAACCAATCTGGGGCAGGAAGGATGTTAGAAAGATGCAGTAAAACCTATCAAAATCTTTCTCATGGTTCTTTCCTTCTTTATTTCCATTCAGAAGGAAGATTGTACAGAAGTCATTAACCATATATTCCCACATGGCCCCGAGTTTCACATGCCTCAAAATTGAGTCTGTGCTTTGGCGCAGTCACAGAGATCTACAAGAGGTGGATCTCCTGAGTATTTTCAGTGTCTTTTAGTTTTGCTTTGTTTTGCTTTTTTTGGCAGGTATATTTTTTTCAGTTTTGTCTTACTGAAACCTGTGCTTCGCATATAGCTTAAACTGCCACGGTTGTTTCTCACACATCACTGATTAGCATTGTTCTGATATTGTCTTCTTTTCAGGGGCTTCATTTCCCCGTGCTAGGTTTGCGCCTGATCTTATTGAGCTGTATAAAATGGGTTCTTTCCAGGGAAAAGCTTGAACTTCTTTCACTACTGGTGCTTGCTATGCGTGAAAGAAAGTAGCTGGGTAGGAACTCTGATCTTTTCTGTGTCTCTTGGCTTGTCTGTCTCTGTGGAACATGGCTGAATTCTGCAGAATAGGCTTCAAGGTGAATTGAACCTCCCTCTGAAAACAAACAAATTCAACTGGTTTTTCAATATTATTCAGTGAATACTGTGTGTGTGTTTAAATGTTGTGCTTGTGGGGATGATACCATTCATATTGTTGCGGTCATGGAACTTCATATTTAATATGATATTTTTGTAGGAAATAGCAAATGAATGTCTTTTCATGATAAAATGAAATGTAATTTTCAATAGATGAAATTAAAATACTTTGAAGATTTCCTTTTTCTTTACTCTACCCAAAGTCAGCATATAGGCTACCAGCACCCATGCATTACAGTTTTCAGCAGACAGAGGAGCACTGTAGAGGGCTGGGGATATAGCTCAGTTGAATAAGCGCTTGCCTGGCAAGTGCAAGGTCCTGAGTTCGATCCCCGGTACCACAAAAAAAAAAAAAAAAAAAAGGAGTACTGTAGGTCAAAGTACTCTTTATTATGTAGGCTGTATACCCAGGAAGCTGAGCTGATAAAGTATGAAGCATAGTCTCCACTAGTATTTGACTACTTTCCTCCTTCCCTCTCACTATTGAATGATGGAAGACAAATAAAGAAAACTGAACTTCATCTAAAGATGTGGGGATCTGATGTTAAACTCAACTGACTGCATTAGACTCTTTTGCTTAGCTACACAACATCGCGGCTAGACATCAAACCTATTTACTGCAGTGTTTGCATGTTGAAATGAGTTAAAGTCATGATGAGCACATGAAGAGAATCAACACAATTAGTTAGCCGAATGATAATATTCAGAAAACCAACAGTAATAGCAAAAGAAATGCTGGGAAGAAATATTGGGAAGACGTCCCATAATAAATTTCTTAACATTATTAGGAAAAAGACTGCAAGTGTTCAGATGCCAGATGTAGCCACTGCACAGGAGCTTCATAGAAAGCTGTATTAAAAGCACAATACTACATTTTGATATTGTCTTAAAGGCAATGAGATACAAATTAGCCATGTTTATTAAGTATGGTCTTGCAAAAGTATTTCAAGAAATCCTATGGTAAGTTTTTCACTTGAGCATCCCTTCCTTCTTACACACTCGATCAATTGATCAGATTCCGAAGTCCACCTTCCATGCATACTTACATATACTAAGTGTTATGGGGCTGCCAAAATAATAGTCTCACTTGGAGGCAGGTGGCGGATATCAAAGATGAGTAAACTCTATTCCTCACACATCTGTGTCCTCCCTGAAGTTTCCTATCTCAGCGCAGCATGTGTTCCCTTTCCAGCTCTGAAACCTACAAGTGTTATTTGAATTCCTCCTCTTTCTCTCCCCACAGAAAGTCCTTGTATGATCTCATATCTGTCTACTTCTGTCACTGCCCACTGTCAGGTTATTTTAGTTGAAGTCATTATTGTTTATTTCTTGTATGAAAAGGACCTCTTAATGGGCTTCTTGCTCAGCTTCTTCCCACCTATCCTGTTTTCTATATAGAATCATTATAATCTTGATGAAATTCAAAACTGATATGACATTTTTCCAATTAAATTATTCCACTTGGCTCACTACTGTAACATAGACTTCATGTTTCTTAACATTAGTGTTTTTGGTGTGTAGAGTATCATCTGAGAAGATCATGATCATGATGTAGTAGAAATCTTGGTTTCCAGGGCATTCTCTTGTTTTATTCTCCTGCACATTTACCCAGCATCCACTCAGCTCTTTATAGACATAAAAACCTCCCATCAGATTTTGGGTTAATGTCTAATACAGTTGTAGTGGTAACTGTCCTCCCTAACTAGACCCTGCAAAATTCCTATGCATAGTACAGATAGTGGGAATGCTGTGTTTCCTGTTGGTAGGATTGGAACGGAAACTAGCTGTACTATTTTGGCGCTCTCCACCTTGAAGTGTACAGTATAGTTTGGATAATAGAAATGGCACTTGCCAACTATTTATGGTAATGAACGTGATATTATGAGTAATGCAATGGGAGAAGAAGCCTAGCGTGGTGGCACATGTCTGTAAGCCCAGCATTTGGGAGACAGAGGCAGGAGGATTCCTAGAGATCAGGTGTGTTCAGGGTGGTATGGCCATAGAGAGGCAGGAGGATTGGGAGTTAAGGGCCACCATGGGCTACATAACAAGACTCTGACTTTAAAACCCAAACTAAATTTAATTAAAAATAAAGTAGTAGAATAAAAAGTGCCTGAATATTTCTTGATATGACATTTTTAAATTGCTTAAAAATAATATATTGTGGGGAAAAATTTCCCTTTTCTTTTCTCTTAAAAACCCAATTATAATTATTGTAATTGTTTATGTAAGAAAAAATAACTTCCCAACTTTACAAATTTTCTTTGGTTTAGAGATTGGTTAATTTGGTTTTGAAGTAACTTCAGAGGCTTCTCTTGGGTTATTCTGCAAGGGAAAGGGGTGAATCTTCGATTTCCGTCTGCTCTGTTTTGTTAGTTCACTTTGTCTGTTCCCCATGTGGTACTAGTTATCCAACAGCTCACATTCTCTTACGAGAGGGTGTATTTTCTTCCCTGATATATATCCATATATATTCTACTTACAAACTTATTTGCATACATATTATTTTTATGCTTTATTTATCATTTTAAACACATATTAAACTTGGAAGAACAAGTGTGTGAGTATGTAGGATTACCTGAATATATACAGATGCTTACTCCAAAGTAGCCCATATGTCAACAGAAAATGAAACTTAGTTTTCTTCCAGATGTAACATTTGAAAAGTAAAAATAAAAACTCAGGTATTTGGTGTTTAAAAAAATAGTTTCTTTTCTCAGTGCTCTCAATACATAACACTTTGATGGTATTTTCTACATGACACTACTTCTCAAAACATTGAGAAATATTACTGACAGAGAGATGAAGGCAATATAGTTTAAGATCCTCCTATTTAAATTCCTTGTTATAAACATCATATGAAGATATTTAACTCTAAAGCATGGAATGAAAACAAAGATATCATGATAACAATTTTAAGTGGTGTATACTTCATTTTGCTCCCCACACCCAATCTTCTTATCTGCTAGGGATCTAGTGTTATCCGAGGCTGAGGTAAAAACACACACCCATGAAAACCAGTCCTTATCCTGAAGGTAGAAAATTACTTTAAAAAACAAATAATATGAAGCCAATATAAAGTAAAATATGTACAATATATTTTGTATTGATAAGTATGTACTTGTTTGAGCTGACTATGCTCAAGAAATGGAGGTAGAATACTCTATAAAATATAATTTAAAGCTTTGACCGGTGCATAGATATCTTTAAATGCAATGCCCACTCAGCTTCACAGACAATATTTTGTCTATTTTCTTTGTAGAAGGAGGGATTTTCCCCTGAGAGTGATATAATGAAATTCAGGTGAAGAAAGTCTTCCCTGGTTGGGGGGATAGGTTAGTAGTAAAGTATTTGCATAGATTACTGAGTTACATCTGCTGTTTTCTGGGGTTGGTACTCTTAACTGTCAAAACAATGTGATGAATGAATCCTGGGTATCCAAGTTAAACAGGAAATATTCAAGGAAGAGAACAAAGAACAGAATTGGGGCTCATTCCCACTGAAACACAAGGCAAGAGCCTTTTTCTGCTCCAAGAGGACCTAACAGAAAAACACTGAAGGATGCCAACAAAGGTGGGAGTGGTCAAAATTATTCTGCCATTTCTCTTTGCTAATGCGAACTTGTACAAGTTAGGTGCCTACTACTTCCAGGGAGACAGGGAGAGGGATGCTGTCTTTTTTTTTTTTTTTTCAAATATATACACTTTATTTAAGAATATTGTTGAGCACCAAAAACTGTATGTTATTACACTGCATGTACAATAAGAGCAAAGTGACCGCAATGCTTGGTGGACAAGTACTTCACTCTGAAGTCTGGTGTAAAACACATGAGATACAAAGCAATACAGTAATTACAATGCAGAAAATTTGCACTAATGAGCAAAAGGCAACTTTCAAAACAATTGTTGAAGATTTCATAGTATTGCTATAAATGTTGCTTAGTGTTTTCTTTGTACCTTTAATACTTTAGAATGTTCACTGAGCGTATTTCTTGTAAGTCTGCAGGAGGTGCCCTTCTAGTCCACTACGCACTGTGCATTTAATGTCACAGAGAGAAAGCCATCCACAAACCAAGCACAACGTGCTAGTGTTTCTGCTCCTACCTTCATAGTATTGCACGGAGCTAGTAAATGGTGAGGCAGTTGCCAGCATAATTTTCATTTACGCAGATGTCTTTTTTGATGATTGCATATCAAAGGGTCAGTTTCCAGATCTTTGAGAAAGACTTTTCACAAGTTGTGAAATGTGCAGTAAGTTACAGGAAAATTTGTATCTTAAAGGGCTGGAGAAAGTATTCCCAACTTGTCATTTCTAAGTAAATGTTGTGTTAGAGCCTGTGTGGGACAGCTCACAGCATCCTTTATGTTGTTTTGAAAATAATTACAATTTTGGTTTTACAAGGGGGAAAAGAATTATAGAGTTATTGCATAAAGGAAAAGCCTTCCCCTAGAACCAACCAGTGTGAGTGACAGTTTATTATAAAAAGGATAACACATTGTTACTTACCTTCAATAGAAGATTTTGATTGAAAACATTTAAAATTGCTTTGGACAAATAATTTTACCCCCAAGAATACAAATTTATGGAATAAGATAGCTTCCCTATCACATTGACTTGACTGTCATAAAGATGAAAAAATACATTAAAATTCTTTGTCATTTTGTTTTAAAGATATGTAAATAGCCTTTACTATGAAAACAAGGCACAAAAATACACGTCTGACCAGCATAAAGTTTGTTTTTCTTTTAACAGTAGTTGGCTCAGTGTCTCCATGGAGGGTTCTATTCTCAGCCTGTGACTTCTATCTCTGAACCTAGAGATGCCAACTCAGTCTTTGTTGGTGCTGTACAAAAGCAAAGAGGGAACTGGGGAGAGGATAGGTGCGTTTCCAGCAGGACCTGAACTGGAGCCACACATCACTTTTGCCCAGCACATAGTCGCAAGGTTCCTTCAAGCTGTGAGGGAATAGGAACGGGACGTAGATGCTCTAGCCGGTGAGCCCAGCTAACACCAAGGGTTCTGTTATCAAAGTAAGCAAGAAGGACTTGGGATCAGCAAGCTCTGCCTTACTGGTGAATAAAGGAAGGACAACAGGAACTTCTCACATGGGATAAACTGGGAAGCCCAAGCAACTCAGGATGACACAGTAGGGTACTAAAGTACTCGACTTTAGTGAAACTGGAAGCCAGTTCATTTTTAGAAAGCAAAACCTTCCCACTTTCTCCTCATGTTTTTTGAAAGAATGCCCTCCCATGCACAATTTTATCAGTGGTGTCCAAACAAAATAACTTGCATTGAAAGTCTCTGTAGCCCCTCCACAACTATTTTAATTCTAAATATGTTTCATGGGCAAGCTTGTGAGATACAAGGTCTGTATGCCTAGCAGCATGATTTGTCTCAGGATATTGTTGGATTTTCAGAAAACTCTCTGTGTTGTGTTTTAATTCTTGCAAATTGCTTGCCAATTTAAAACGAGCTGCATCTAAACAGTAAGTAATTCCTTATGATAATGAGTGCAAACTAATTTGCTGGAATATGTTAATATTCACAAACCACTTTTATACTGCCTGCTGTTCCAAAAATACTGCTCTCTTGGTTAAACGCAGCTTTCAGATAACATCACTGTTACCCATCTGACTGCAGTCATCAGTTCAGTTGCAGCTACCCAAAAGTCATATCACTGTGACTTCAGTATTCTAAAGAAAGAACAAAAAGTCATGTCATTCTTTGATAAATGATTCAGAATATTTGAGAAAAAAAGGCAGTGAAGTCTTAATAATTAATTCTAATTAGTGATTGATGGTAGTAAGCAGACTATACTGAGGTAGAAATTGCCTGTCTTTCCCCTAAGAGCAATAAAACCTAATTTAAATCACTTCAAAGACAGATGGCCTACAAACTCCATTTGAATGCAACGGCTAATTTAAAGTGAATTAAACATTTTTAAATGACCATGGATTTGATTGTGTAAGTTTGAAGACTTCTTTACCTTCCTAGGGGCCTATGCTCTGTGTCCTACAAATCTTCCTTAACCATTTTCATAGCTGCACTATAGAACTTGAAAGCCCTACATTTCAAATATGGGGGTCTTTTGAGGTTGGGAACCGAATTTTCCCCGATCTGAGGTGCAGATGGGAACCACCTTGTAACTTTAGTCTAGGAAGGCAGAATTTTGTGAACCACATACAAAAGAAGAAAGGTGTGATTCTTCCCTGCTCCAGGTTTGATTTTCCACTTTAATCCACACTATAATGTTTCAATCACTTCAACTTCAAAAATACTCTTGGACGTAGTTGTACACCTTCAGATAGGTGGTAAAACATAAAGGTATCCTTAGACAGCCTTTAAAAATAGTCAGTCACTTTCAAACTTCATTTCTTGTTTTTGACTCTCATTGCCTAAAAATCTTTAAGAGAGTAAGCATTCCCATCTTTGAATTTCAAATTTTATGCATATCCACAAGTAAGAGTTCTAACTTCACAGATAACTGTTTTTGCTTCTTGTAACTGTATTCTAAAAATATGTGTTTTAATATCTCACAGAATGGACTGAATTTTATTCTCATTGTCATCGTCATAAGCTTTTTATAGAGTGTGAGTTGCAGAATGAATAAACAAAAGTTTTTTATCTACATATATATTTTCATTTTACTTTTATTAAAGTAGCTGCTACTATTTCTTATACTACTAAGCATAGATTATTGCTTAAAAAGGAGCAGTGGTTTCCTTTGTGATTAAAAATAAATAAAATAATTTATAATAAAGAGTAAAATATTACCAACACATTCTTGCTAACTGCATTGTCTTTCCTAATTCTCTCAGATGCAGTAATACTAAGCCTTTGTTCCTAGCAGGCCTTAGCTTTCTGTTAGGCTTCCAATGCCTTGTTTCTTTACGTTTCACTAAAACCAAGCAAAACAACCGCACTTCTCTTTCCCAAACACTGAAGCCCTTCTCAGTATCCTCTTTCCCCAGGGGTGTTCAGAGAGTGGTCTCTCCTCTGTGGGCAGAAGTACACAGTGCTGTGCCCACCACATGCTTCTGTCATGAAGACGAGACGTCCATACTGCTCACCGCGCTCTTCTACCGACCCCAGCAGGCACCCTGTTTTTATTTTTAAATATCTGCTTGGCATCAAAATTGTCCGCGTCTCATATTTGCTTAGATCCATCTCCCTATCCAAGTAGAAAATTCTTCTTAGAATCAAATACATGTGATCATTTATTTGCTGAAGTTTCAAAATCTAACATATTTTACATGTGTCTTTCTGAATCAAGGACATGGTATATTTTCTGAAGCCAAGGAATTATAGAAATGCAGAATGTGAACTCAGGATTCAGACAGACTTGGGATCAAATTCTCACTGCACTATTTGATAGCTACATGATCCTGACCATGTGATTCAGTCTAAATCTTGGATATTCAATTTTTTAAAAAATGAGGATAGCCATGCTATCCTTCGGAACTTCTGTAAGGATTAAATAAGATACTGCATCGTAACATACTAGTCCAGTTAATGTCTTATGCGCTTAATTAATCTTAGAATAATTGTCTTGTGTGTATGAGTATTTGTGCATAGTAAAAATGTAACATACCATTGCAATATTATAAAGAAACCTTTAGAAAAGTTGGATCTATTTCAAAATAGTGCTCAAAGCAAATACCTTTTAAGGAATGGTGCTCCTACGTCACAGCTTTTATTAACCTTGTCAGTGTTTCATTCCTTGTCTTAGAACTTTTCACACAAATCTGTCACATTATCATTTACTTTCATTAACTGTTGGCAATGGAAGTGATATTACATTGTATTGTACAAGAGACTTCAAAAATAGCATTAGTTCCTTCCCACAAAGCATCTAGCATGATAAGATTTATGGCACAAGGCAAAAAAAAAAAAATCTCTTGACCATTTAATAAAGGAGCAGGTCTATGTAAAATAAATTGCAAATCAGCATTTTTTTCTAAATTTTTGTTTTAAAAAAAAACACATTTGACTTTATGGCAGAACTGAATTAAATGAGCAGTGGCAGTGTGTCTTCATCATGGTTCCAAGCTCTGTATCAGCATGAAGACGGATGTGGAGGAGCATGTTGCCTTTATTATTAATGCATGTTCGTATATGGCAAGTGCTGACATGTCAGTGCCGTGGCTACTGAAGGACTTACTATAGCTTAACGTCGGCATCGACCACACCACTGGGTGTAAGGGTGGCCCAGACGTGGGGCTGTTTGTAGCAATCCCTACATTTCAACTGCACTGCAGCTCTGTGTCTCTCCACTCTCAGTTCATTAACAGTGCTGCAGGCATCAGATGTTAGTTTAGCTGCCTCAACATATTTTACACTGCAATAAATGTTAAGCATATGCATGGACTGCAGTTTATAATGTTTGAACTGCCTATGACATTGCAATAAGTATTTTTAGCTGTTATTGAACATAATATTTATATGAAGGACTCTTTCCTTTGTACACTCTTTTCTTCCATTCTCTTCCTAAACATGTCCACTTCAACCTCACTTTGCTTCTGACATATTCCCCCAAAATGGCTTGAACTTTTCTGAAAAAGGTAACCAATCAGTATGTACAGGTCTATCCTATTATTGGTTACTCTATATCATGGCTACAGGAATAATAATATAATTAACTTCTAAAAAGATTAGCTTTTACTCATGACACAAGTATATGAATAAAAGGTTCTTTCTTGAAAGGCTCTAATTATTCAAATGTCATCTTGTAGCCAACATGGGACATTCAGTCCATTCGGTGTCTATTCAGTGTGGTGGGGATATAACACTTCTTCCTCTCCATGTTTGCGAGGCCCTCAGGCAAAAATTGAAAGTAAAACAATTATAAATAAAGGGATTATTTATTCCTCCCACAACTTAGTCAAAATGTCATTGTTAAATTTATAATTTCTGAATGTTTTCTACCCATGTAGAAATACTTTTTTGTGTAAAGATCATAAAAAGCAAAAGGAAAAGATCACCTTGTATGCAGAAAGAATTTTCAACCAAGGTTAAAAACCTTCAAATTGGTAAAACAAACAAAAATGTTAAGAGTTACTGAGGCAACAATTAAATACAATTCACTAACTTTCTAAATTACTGCACTTTTTCAAGATCACAGGAATTATTTCATGAAGTATAGTTTCTCCAGTTCTTAATGTTTCATGTGAAATATCAAAAAATTAGGCAAGGTGGCCATTGCATTAGAAGAGACTAAACGAATCCGAATATTAGGAGTTCTTAGCTCTATGGTGTAACTAACCTAAATCTAAAAATTAATAACAACATTTAACCAATATTGGGAAGACACAGCCTTCAATGTTAACTGTGCATTTAAAGGTGCAAAAACCCAACTGATGGAAAAGCAAAATAAAAACTGTATCATTAGTTGAGACTCCTTGTCAAAGAGACTGACTTGGCACAAGTGATAAAGGAACGCCAACTAGCTAAGGAGACTAGCAAATAAAATAGATCTTTTAAAATTAGTACATTCGTTTTTCAATATGATTGCAGTGCATACAGCGTGCTACCGTCTGGGGCAGTGGGTATGTGCGCATGTGCGGGGCGTGGGTACCAGCTGTGGGCACGTGCGCAGAGTGCAGCCTGTTTCTTTTTTTAATCCTCTTCCCCCCCTTCTAAACCTCTTTCATTAAAGATATGACGTATACAAAATCCTAATTAGCTCAATGAATGCAAACTTCATATGTCATAAACACGAGCTAAGAATAATGAGAAAGATTTTTAACCATAAATCTTGAAAAAGGAAGGCAAATCCTCAGTACAACATAGGAAAAGAACACTGGCCTGTAACTGAAATGGTTTAGATCCTGCATCCTGTATTTAATCAGATCAAAGAGGAGATGTTTGCGAAATACAGATAATCCCTTAGTAATGAAAGATCCATGAAAATATCTCAAGCTAGAAAAAAAAAAAAACAACAGGGAGTTTGTTATGTATGGAAAGTTTCATGTTCTATCAGAACAATAGACTTAAAATTAAGGAAACTTCCTGAACTTTTACAAACAATTTATTAGATTGAGATGTAACTACAAGAGACAGGGACAGACAACTTGTGAGCATGCAGTATTTTCTTTCATTGAAATTTCCCAAGAGTGGCTCTGTATGGACTTACTGTATACATGCTACTCCACAAAACACCAATCAAAAACTTGGTTCATCACACAGCCTTTTGAACACCCTCTGGGTATTGGAGATATTGTTAGAGCCCAAGGATCCTTGAGAACTCAGTTGGCACCAACAGTTAAACTTCCTGAATTATCAATGGGATCAAAGCAGGGCAGACCATCAGACCTCGCAGTAGGTCTGGAAGACACGGGAGAAGAGTGAGGAATCCTCCCCAATAAGTCGGGTTATGTGAGACTCAACTCTACCCCAGCCAAGATACCATTTTAAAAGGAGAAATGAAGTGTGCTTACTCAATAAGAAATTTCAATCAAATAAAACTATCAAGAAAATGGAACAGCAAGAAGCTATTACGATTCCTATGAGGTTAAGAATCATTTCTCTCAAAGATAATTTAAACAGTAATTATGCACTTCAATAAAATAAATTTCCCTTTGCCTCTTGGCCCAAAACTCTTCTTTAAAGGAGATACTTTTTCACAAATATCATATATTTCATATACGTTTACCCTGATGAAAATACTATGTGTTAGAAAGGATTATGTTTTTATAAATGCATTATATATTTATGTATTTTCAGGGTTTGACATGTATGGACAGTGTTTGCTACACAGACGTCCATTATTTTTTCTTCTAAAGACAAGTGTGCTGCTCTCTACTAACTGAAGTAATTTTTTAGAATGTAAATGGATTCATAGATGATTCACCTTGTTCGTACCTTTCACTATATTTAAGAACACCACATAAAGGCACATGGAGTGTGCACTACACAAAGAGACACCATTCATGTAAAATGAGATGTTACTGTTGCGAACTGGTATGGTACAAAGTCGTGACTCTGTATAATCAATAACCCATGTTAATTGGACCCATCAGGAAACTAATTAGAATATTCCACATTCTTAAACCACTGTATCTCTTGGTTGTCTGGTAAGAATCAATTGTGGAAAGGTGCTAGGAATATAAAACCTGTAACATTCAAACGTTTCTCGCCAGCAGATAGACCTGTACAGTAAAGATAAATAGTACAGCCAAATAATTTGTGTCAGATGTCAGAAAAATGCTAATCAGCCATGTCACCATCTATTTTGGATTTTTAAACTGTCCTTTGAAAAAGTGATGATATTCAAAATAATAATCTTTAAAAGGAGGAAAATAATAAATAACAGTGAGAATAGTTATTTCACATACACATATAAGCCCATGCATAAATTCTCATATCAAATTAATTTAGGTTGTTGAAAATTTTAAGATAATGTTCAGTTCTGTGAACACTATTTAGAAAAATGCTTGCAGTGAGTAGTACCTCGCCTTGCAATGTAGTTTCTTTGAAAACACAATTTATTTTCCTCTCAAAAATGTTAGTTTTCGAAAATATCTCCTCTACAAAAAATTCAGCTCAGTAGTTTAAGCTGTCCAGTGAGACAAACTTTTTTGAAGATCAAATTCAAAATTTTGAAAACCATTTAAGTCTGTTATTCTAGGCTATATGCCAGAAAAGAAACCCACCAAGGGGTAGACTTGCACCAGTCTGATGCAGGGAACTCCCTGAAGGCAACAAAATGATCTGGAGCTAAAAATAAAATAACCACAACCAGTAACCTTAAGGAATTCAAACGTTTACCTCTTCCTTCTGAAGCTAGACTCCTTCAAGCAGTAAGTGAACTTTATTAAAAAGTCTCTGGCAACTAATTCAGTAATCAATTCGCATTAGCAGGGACGGAGAAGAAAGCATACCATCAGTTTCTTCAAGAAAACGCTTGTATTGAAGAGCACTAAACAGGCTGCGCATGTTCCTTCTGAATTCTTAAAATTAGTAAGCATTGGGTAGAATTCCCAGTTGCTTGTTAATGTCATTCAATTTATTTATTTCAAAAATTTAATTGTGAAAGTTTTCAAATTTTAGATTGAAGTAAAAATGGCTTTACATAGAGCAACTCAGTCTGAGATTAGGTCACTAGTAAATTCACATTCATTCACCCATGCACCCATTCATTCATTTATCAAAGTAGGTCACTGTAGATATGAAACTGAACCTATTATAAAATGGTTCCTAGGCTTAAATACACACACACATACACACAAACACACACACACGAAGCCTGAGTCAGGATATATTGTTCCAACGTTTGTGTGAACTGGTTCCTTCCATAGGTTAGGGATCCAAGAGAGGCCGCAGTGTCTCGACGAGAGATGCTGAAGGAAACAGTACAAAAGGATCGTCTCTCTAATATAACGATCCATGCACAGGCACAAGTTAGTATACTGTGCACTTGAGGGGAAAGAGGCAGCTCGGAAGGCACACCCGTGGCAATCGCAGAGGGTGGTGCGTATGTCTTCCCAGAGAGTCGGAGAGAAAACCCTATGTGAGAGTACGTGCAGAGGTTTCCAGAAGTTTGAAAGCCTGATGGCTTGGTAAGGTGTTAGGAAATAACTTTAATTCAAAGCAAGGAATGAGGCTTTAAAACAATTTTTAAAAACCCACAATATTGAAACAATAGCCAAAGTTGCTGCTGGAGTTAGAAAATATAAAGGCAACTCAACATCATAACTTAAAGATAAAACTTTGATACAAGGCCAGCAGTTAGGCTCATCAGTATGGTGCACAAAGCCCTGAGTTCGATTCCTGATACAAAAATAACCAGGAAAAATAGCCCCTCAAAACTATACACTCAAGAAAAATTAACTAAGCGTTTATTGCGTACAAAACACTATGATAAATCCTGTTGGTAACAGAAAGATTCACGCTATCACCATGCAATCCCCAATTGTCACTATTCAATAAATCAGAGGTCAGCTTTTTAAATTCCTCTATCAAGTTTCCATCATTATAGACATAGTTTATAGTGAAACACTTTCAATTTTAAATTTTGAAATAATAGCTCTTTTACTGATATAATACCTTCCTATCTCTCCTTTATGTAAATCTCTCTTAAGTATCATATTTGGTTTTAGGCAGGTTCTCTTTTTTGTTGTTTTTGTTCATTTTGTTTTGTTTTTGGGGGGATAAGCCTTCCTTGCCCTGTTGACCAGGTTAATCTTAAACTCAAGATCCTCCTGCCTCAAACGGTCACAATTAGAGACCACACTCATAAGTGAGGTAAACCAGATGTGCATGTGCGAACAGCATATAGTATCATTAGTGTAGGAACCCGGAGGTGAGAATATAGATCGGGAGGTATGAAGGGAGACTGCTCAAGGGTAGAGAGCAATCGGGATGAAGGGAAGGAGAGGAGGAAGAGGAGGATAGCTGAGTAGGTGTGTGTATGTGCGGGATGGCTGACACGGCTGCACTGTTGTCTCATGTCATATTGATGTGGGAAACAATCGGTGATTAGTTGTTTGACCAACCTTGTATGTCTATTTGTATTGTCCTGAGTGTACACTTTGAAGCTACCAACGTGTAATACAACAACCATTGTCGATCCCCTGCCACCTGTAGTTCGGTTTTTGTACTGTTCTTGTGCTACTGTGTGTATGTTTGTTAGTGTTTTTGTTCTTTTACTTTTAAAATAAAAAAAAAAAAGATCCTCCTGCCTGAGCTTCTTAAGTAGCTAGAGTTGCAGACAAGTGACAGCACACCCCACCACATTTGTTTTATTGAAACTGTACATCTAATGTGACTCTATTCAAAGACCTTCAGTGGTTAAACCATTGTCTACCACATTCAGTAAAGAATCTTTCTCATGCTAACTCTGAGTATCCATCAAATAAAATAGCCCAAGAAAATTCACTTGCCACACTAAAAACCTC
Source organism: Dinomys branickii (assembly GCA_004027595.1). NCBI lineage: Eukaryota > Metazoa > Chordata > Mammalia > Rodentia > Dinomyidae > Dinomys > Dinomys branickii. Next base: position 49,842 of record PVLD010009715.1, on the reverse strand, counting down.
CCAGTCCTTTTTCAAAAAGATAACATTTCATAGAGCTCTAAAAAGATAAGGGCTAGTTTTGTAAGCTGAATTTTCATGAAGAAAGGCAAAGAGACAACATATTTTCAAAAAGTAAGGAGTAGAATCACTTGCAAATGTTGGAAGTCATGTTTTCTTTTTCTTTCTTAGTTTTTTGGAAGGAAGTCCATGCCTTTTTAAGAACTATTATTTCCTATCTATTTATATACAGAGTTAGATCTCTAGCTAAATACACAGTATAAACAATGCAATAGATATTAGGATTATTGAAGGTCAGTGTTAAAGAGATCAGATAAATTCTAATGTTACTATATTAAAAATTCTCTGAAATGAAAATTTCTATTAACAAATCACAGAATTTCATAAGCATAAGCCTTAACATTAACTCAAAAAGGCTGAAATAGGTGTTGACATCAAATCTTGAGAAATGATCTTTGTATTATAACACTTACCTTACTGGAAATATAGCTTTAAATTATTATCTGAAATTCCATAACTACAAACTAGAATATTTTATAGCTCCGGAAGTTTGGGATATGTACCCTAGCTAGGCATTACTTTGCATGTATTAAATATTTCATCACCTCATGTTTACATCATGTTTTTCTTGTTTTAAAGCATGTGAGCTGCAAGAAGAGTAGAGGAGGGACAAATGTCACTTTATGGGTATGAGACATGAGACTGTGTCAGCAGTTGGCCTCGATAAATGCGAACTGACATTCCCAGTTAACTGTTGCCTGACTTCCTTATTATTAAAGAAACACTTCTGTACTAAAAAAATACATGCATACTGGAACAGAACCTAGATAATGGGTTTTTACCAGCTTAACCACTCAAGCAAATATGGAACTTTAGGTAACACATCACTCCTTATATCTAAATTTCCTCAGATACAACATGGGAGCGATGCTTATCCTACTTTTTATACAAAAGTAGGGGAGAAATGGAAAAAGAATCATGAAGGTGATATATGCAATTAGAAACCATTATGTAGTATGAACTAACGATTTGCAGTATCAGTTCACTGGGCTGACTTTGATAGAAGACAAAAGAAGTCTTGAATATACTCTGTCTTTTATGTTGTTAAGTAATATCTCTAATTTTGAACATTTTGTTTATTTCATATGAAACCTATAGTAAGCAGAACACAAATTTAATTCAAAGGAAAAAGTAAATTAATCCTTAAGTATTAGCACTTAAAGATAACCACTGCGTCCACCTTTTAAAGCAGCCTCACCTGCTGTATATCCTGGATCTATTGACATTTGCCCTACTGAAACACTTAATACTTAATCATCTGTGAAAATTACCAAGCAGAAAAAATATTCACCAAGCAGTACTTGCTTAATAATATGATGGTGACTACACTTTTGATGGTATGGCACTGGCTCTGATGCTCTGGCATTTTTAATACACAGTCTATATGTTCTCCATTTACTTTGCTTACTTACACACTGACTGGGGCATTTGAAATGTGACAAATTCAGTCACACGAGAAATATAAACTACTTTCAAGCAATGATGTAAAGAAAATTATAAAACTTAACAGAAAAGTACAGAGCCTATGTATCTTTTAGTATTAACAGTGTTCTACTTCATCAGTTTTATAATCAGTCATCTCTAATGTGCTTTTGGGGCAGTTTTATGTTCCAAAGCCCTTTTAACCATGAGCTCTGACACGTAGATTGTGGAGCTTTTTAGAGACTTTCAAGAGCCGATGAAAATGGCTGATGAAACAAACACAAACATTGGTCACCACCTCCCAAAAAACCCACAAAGTTAATCAGCTATTTAATTAAATACTTGCTACTCACAAATGCAATAATAGTAAGCCAGCTTCCTTGAATTGGCAAACAGGTGATCAAAGAAACTCAGTATATAGGTATTGTAAAAATGTATTTCTATGCCTGCAACTTTTACACATAAGATTTCCTTTGCGTAAAAGCTTTTTCCATAAAACTAGGATGTTTTCTGGCATACTTTTGGTGCACAGTGGTTGTATTAGGCTTCTTCAGAGAAAAAAATCAATGTGGAATAATTCATCTGTCTATCTATCTATCTATCTATGTATCCGTCTATCTAGTGATTCACTTATACCTGCTGATACTTGCAAGCTGTTGACCCGGGAAAGCCAGCAGTATAGTTTGAAGGCCTGAAAACAAGAGATAATCATGTAGATTTTAGACTGGGTATGAAGACTTGAGAACCAGTTTATTTTATTTCATTTCACTTTATTTTGTCTTTTTTGAGACAAGGTCTCGCTATGCAGTTCAGGCTGGCCTTGAGCTCACTTTGTAGCTCAGGCTGGTCTCAAACTCACGATGATCCCCTTGCCTCAGCCTCTCAAGTGCTGGGGTTACAGGGTTGCACCACCACGCCCAGCTTGAGAACCAGTTTTAAAAAGTGGTATTTCAGCTTAGGCAGGTAGGGGAAGAAGGAAAATCTGACCTCCCTCCACTTTTTGTTCTACTTAAGGGCCCCTCCCCCCATGTATTAAATGATGGCCCCTGGCATGGTGTGGCCAGTCTGCTTTACTCAAATTCAAATGCTAATCTCTTCCAGAAATACTGGAAAAATTCACTAGATGTGGGCATTGTCAGAGCCCACTCAAGTTGGCTTAAAAAACTAACCCCAACAGTAGGTAAACAATAAATATATACTGGCATTTTTTCTTCTTGGAAGGCTATACTCCCCTCTACAAAGTCTCCCCAAGGTCTGTTCTAAGATGAATCAAGTAAAAATTTATATACTGCCTTTAAGCGTGGATGGAGCTCTTTCCCTTTCTGCTTTATATACATCTTTGCATATATCTTCTATTAGGACTCAAGAATCATGTTCATTTCAATCAGTGAAAGAGATACTAGCCGTGAAATGCAGTGGGATTTCAATGCACTGGATTTCAAGTATATTTGTTTAGGAGCAAAAGAACTCTTTTCAAATTAAGATACTTTACTGACATCATAACTAGAAAGTAAAATCAACATAAGTCAAAAGTAAGTGTGAACACATGTAGAATGAGACCATAGCAGTATTCTCAGTGGTGTTCAGGAAGGGGAGCTCTGGTTCCGATGCTCAATCACTTGACAGCTGCTATGTGTTGCTTGTTAAATAAGACCTAAATGTCTATAGATGGGATCTGCTCTGTGTGTTTTCTTGACATAACCACTGGGACATATGGCCCTTTATCCACTAGTTATCATCTGTCGTATATATAGAAACCTTTTCCCCAGGAAACTTTGATTCCTGGAGTATTTGTTGCAATTTGATCCACTGTGCTGTGTGACCTTGCTGCATCTGTGTGCAGCTCTTGTTTCAAAAACAAGTTGATATATATTTCTACTGCTTTGGGGAAGCCTCCAGTCAGTGTTTCCTACTAAACTATTTCTTAAACACTGGCGGGAAGAAATAAAACCCCACTATGTTCCATGATCATCCAATTCAATAGGAAAAAAAAAAATCCATAATCTGCTGTTTGTTCTGAAACACCTGCTGGTAGATTTAATGAGTATATTAAAAGCAGAACTGCTTCTGTATTTCTTCTAAAATAACTCTTTCCTCCTCCGTGAACATGTTTGATGAAATCTATCATTTGCTTTGCTATAGTTTTGTGTGTTAAGTCAATACTTTACGGATATATCAGCATGATCATCATGAGAAAGTGCTGAGGTACTGGGACTAATTGTTATTTTGTTTTTTGTTTTTGTTTCTGTTTTTGTTTTTACAGCTGGGACAACGTATATCTTTAGCAAAGGTGGTGGACAAATCACGTATAAGTGGCCTCCTAATGACCGGCCAAGTACACGAGCAGACAGACTGGCTATAGGGTTTAGCACTGTGCAGAAGGAGGCTGTTTTGGTGCGAGTGGACAGCTCTTCAGGCTTGGGTGACTACCTAGAGCTACATATAGTAAGTACTTTTAAACAGTCATTGTCATTTACTTTCAAATGCTAGATTTTTCTGTAGAATTGATAACTGTGCTTCTTGGATGTTTTCCTCTAGAAACTGAGACTTTGCTCTAAAAAGTGTGAATACCATGCAGAAATGGCGTACCCATAGACCTATTACTGGTAACATGCAATTTTCAATAGGAGAAATGTTTTTATTTTGTTTGGCTTTTTCTGGATGTGACTCCCTCCCCATTTTGCATTCCCAGAGACTATCTGGAGTGATTTTAGTGTCTCTGGGCAGGCTTGCCAAATTAATAAAATAAGTTATTGCTTGGTAGCTACCAAACCATCTGGCTGGAAGCAGAAGGTTGTAACACTGGGGACATCCAAAGATCTGGATTCAGTGTTCTTATTTCTTTTCTTGCCAGAGAGAAAAATTGTCTAAAGTTACATGAAGTGGAAGGAAACCTTAAGGCTATTTAGTGATGGGAAAGAAGATGGCAAAAAGGTGCCATTCTGTGCTCATTTTGACACGTGTCAGGAGGACACCAGTGTTCTTGCTTTTTCCATCTTGGGACTGTTCCCGTTCCTCTAAGCTCTCACCCTTCCACAAGAATCTACTCAGCACATAGTAGAAGGCAAATAGGAGCTCATGAATGAGAATACTTTTTCTTTCCTTTTTAACGTTACTGTAATTGACTTTATAGTTGAGGGACTCTTCTCTCTCTGCACTCAAAGAATTACAAATGAGTATAAGTCTTTTATCATCTCATTTCCTTGCATTGTTGCGAGGAAGAATACATTAATTACTAATAGATATCTCAAAATGACAAACTGAAAAAAGAGTCACATATTCAAAAACTGGAGGGCTGAGGGTGTGCTCCGTGGAGGGGCACTTTCCTGGCATGCTCAGCACCCCGGGCTCCGGCCCCGCCACCAACAGCACAGAGCTGCTCCCAGGAGATCTTGTCATCCCTGTTCTTTGAAGTCTTCACCTTCTGCAAGTTTCAGAAGCATTTCGTTCTCTCCATCTTCTACTGCAGTTTAGGCTTAAGTACAGTTTTCTCCCTGCATCTGTAATTATGTAAATGTAATTCGTTTTGTTTTCATCTGTCCCTGTAAGTTCTCCCTTTAGCAGTGCCCATGGCACAAAGGATACTTGATTAAGTCATCATGTTCTTTCTTGTTAGAAATTGGTCTTTAGAAATGGCTCCTAACATAATTAGGGTAACCATTACATGCCAAAACACTACACAGACACAGACATGTACGAAGTTTTAATTCTCAAAATTTTATTAATTTATTTTCTTAACTTTACTTTTGCATTAAACTTTTAAAACTTCCAATAAGCCGAGCAGGGGTTTACATTGAACACAGGGACTAAATTCAATAGTAATCTTGAAAAAAAAAAATGCAGAAAAAACACCTCAGCACAACCATTATTGAACTATCGTAAATTTTCCATTCAAAATGCACTTGTCAAAAATAGGAACTACGGGAAACTAATTTCAGCTGCCTTTCAGCAAATATCTAACAATCAAAATTGAAAGCATCTGATTTTTATGGCATCATAAATAAATGATCAGCTGAGATAAACTTCATAGTGCAATACGTAGTCCTGCTGCTTTAAAGTAATCTCAGCTTTCACAGTCTATTTGCTCAGGTCTGATTGAGGAACATTTCCACTTCAAAAATAAATAAATAAAAAAGAAATAAAATGAGCTTTTACTTACTAAAAGAAATTACTTATTGATCCATAGCCAATTACACTTTTAGCCCGAGAAAAGATTCTACAATGATCATTCTCACATCATAAGGGGCTCTGTTCTTAAATTACTCAAACTACTAGGTTTTTTAATGGTAAAAAAGTTTTACTAGACTATTTATTTTTTCCCAATTGTGATATGTAAAAACAGAATTAAAACATAAAAGAAAAAGACACAGAGAGGAAGGAAGGCAAAAAGCAAGGGAAGGGACAGAGACACGAGATGACAGCTGTGAACGACAGAAGCAGGACTGTTCCAAATACTAAAGCTTAGGTTTGGGGTCACTTTTATGCCTTTGAAGGTCATCCTGATTTTCTCAGATAAATTCTTCTAATTTTTCAGGGTGTAAAATCAGCACTTTGAGGCTAGGGATATAGCTCAGTGGCGCAAGCACCCGCCTGACAAGCGCAAGGTTGTGAGTTTGACCCCCAGTACCAAAAAAAAAAAAAAGTCAGCACTTCGGCAGATGCAGCAGGAAGATTGCAAGTTTGAGCTCAGCTTGGGCAACTGCCCCACTCACCGCTTATAGCTAGACCCTGTCTCGAGTAAAACCTAAAAGGAGCTGGAGATGGAGCTCAATATGAAGGTCTTTGGTTCAGTCCCTGGCACTGCCCCCAAAGGTCAAAGAAGGCTCTTAGAATTTTAAATTATTACTTTTAAATTTGGTTTATTGAATATAAGTGATTTAAATATTAATTTGTATAATGCATGGTATGTTTTATTTTAAAAGTTAGTAATTTGTTTATTCATTAACTGCCAGAAAAATTTCCATAAGTCTAAATTGGCAGAGCACAAACTATATGTGGATCTTATTTAAAAAATCTCAGTTTCATCTTTAATTAATAGAGGTAAAAACCAGGAAAACTGATTGTGTCTTTTTATTAAAACATACTCCATTCTTGCTAAAACGTGTAATGCTATTTCGACTAGATAATGTTTACTTTTTTTTGGGGGGGGGGTGCCAGGAATTGAACTCAGGAACTTGTGCTTGCCAGACAAGCCCTTATTTATGCCACTGAGCTACATCCTCAGACCTCAACTAGATAATGTTTAAATTCTGACTGGCATATAATTTTAATGAGGATTTGAACATTTGACATTATTTATCATTCTATTTTTCAGAATGATTTAAGTTTGATTTCACTTGAAAATGTAACTACATTTAAATTTTGATTAATAGTACTCTTAAAAATGTAACAACTTGAAATAAAAATGTTTTTGAATGAAGTAGCCTAGTTTTAATCAATGGATTTATTTGTTTTATTGATATGAATGCCGCCACTGTTAAGCTGAAAGCTACATGGTATTACTGTTGGAATTGTAAGGTTTTAATGGATGAAGGGGTGACGGACACAAGTAAGGCGTGATTAGTTAATATAAATCTCAGTGTTTTCTGAAATAATAAATTATTTAATTAGGTATTGAAAATATTGTCACTTAGGTTTTCCTAAAGCCCTCGGCGTTTCAAGTCTAGATAAAATGACTCACAAAATGTGGTTTCCATCTAACTCTGAGAAAGTAAGCTAATTTGACAATAGAAGAAGTTATAACCCTTAATATATGCAGTTGTATTATTGAAAAGTTTCAAGTTTTTTGTTTGTCTGTTTGAGTTTTAGTATTTTGCGGTATGGTTTCACTATGTAGCTCAGGCTGGCCTCAAATTCATGAAATAAATCCTCCTGCCTCAGCCTCTCAAGTGCTAGGATTAGAGGCATGTGCCACCCTGTCTGGCAAACATTTTAAACTTTAACTGATGTTTTTATAAATCTTCAGCTAAGAGTCAGTTATGGTAATTGGTGTTTTAAATCAAGTCCACGGTGAGGATTTTTGTTGGGTAAGCAGAATCCCTTCCTAGCAGCCTCATTTGTCGTAGCCCATCGTTATGGTGAATTGTTTTCTGCTGATTGCATGTTTATCTATTACATACAGATTTTATGATGGCAGAGAACATGATCTGTGAAAATGCCATTGAGTAGTAAGGAAAATAATACTGGAATCAAGCTTTATATAATTGATTCCAGGACACACTAGAAGCCTGCACAGTAATTTTTGTGGAGCAGCGAGTATAGTCCAGGCCTGCGTTAAGCTCTGTGAAAGTGAGTTAACTGGGCACTTAGCACCTGCCTCAGTCAATATCCCTTATTGTCACGTGGTTTAGATTACTGAGAGTAAATATTTTGTCCCAGTGAGACTAGGATTTCTCTGTCTTGGTATTTCATTATTTCTCCTTATTGCAGTAGAACTGTCTTATTTACAGATTATGTCTAAGAACAAGGGGAAACATGATAGGTGTTTAAGATGAAGAGTATAATTTACTTGTACACTGTAAAGTGTTCTACTACAAAACTTAAATTAATGATGTTGAGGATTATTTAAGCAATATTGGAAAAAATAATTTCTTAGGAACAGTCAACAAAGAATTGAACCAAATTTTATTTTATCAGACACATCATGAAATTTTATCAAGCCTATCACTTCTGGGAAAACCTCTCTCACATGTTATTCTAATGATATTAATGGGAGCTTACTGAACACTTCTGATTACAGAAGAAAGCCACTGCAAATACGGACTCATTCACCGTATGAATATTAAAGGATGAGCCGGTCTGACTAGAGGAGATTTCACAGGGGTGGTGGGAGGGTGAGTGAAGGGTGTTCTTCGAAATCCTTTCATCTTGGGAGCATGAAAGAGCATTGAAAATTTGATTAGTGAATTGTTGTACATATTTGCCTTAAGTGTTTCTGCTTTGTACTTTCCTGGGATGGAAGCTTTATTTTGAAACCAAGCTCTTAATTGATTTTGATTTAGAAATATACCTTCTGATCAGCATATTTAGGTATAGACGAGAAACATAATGTATTTATAATGAAAATTACATGTCCCCAAATAACTTATCAGTGTTGCTAACATGTGAGATCTTTCTCATCTCTCCCTTCCTTTGTCCATGTACACTATTTGCCTTACTGCTACAGATGCAATCACAAAACATCTATTTCAGGCTGGGGATTTAGCTCAGTGGAATAAGGGCCTACCTAGCAAGCACAAGGTCCTGAGTTCGATCGCCAGTACCGCCAAAAAAAAAAAAAAAAAGATGAAACAAAACATCTATTTCAGTCTGGAGTTACACATGGTACAGACCTGTACAAGCAAAGTAAAACCCCATTACTTGCTACAGGCTCTTCTTGAATAAAAATTATGTTTTATCTGAAATGTTCTTTCTAACAAAAAGATGCACTATTTTATAAGCACTTCATGATGCCGTATAACACTTAAATTCAACTCTCTAAATGATATATAGTAGATATTTTGCCTGGTTTTGTTTTCCTGTTCTTACATGAAATACTTAGAAAGCATGCAGCCTAAACATCTAAAAGGTAAAAGAGAAGTAAAATGAGAAAAAGACTAAAGCAGTGGCTTTCCACCATGTGTTGTAAAATTGTGTGACATGATGGTGACATTTCTCAAAGGAGATTCTCCAAAAATACTGATTTTGGGGGGCTAGCAAAGTATTGCAAGTGGGAATATGTATGCTGTAGGAAACTGTGGGAGAGTTCAAAGATGTTGAAGGAAGGGAAATTTTTTAAAAGACAAAAAGAGGTGGCTTACACCAGATATTTTAAACAACTATCCTGGCCATGGTGACTAATATCAAAAGTGGTATCTGTCCAAACAGAGCAGACAGTTGCTGGGCAGATGTCTCTGTAGCGGTACTTTCTGTGTGAGGTGGTAGAGGCCCTGTGCAAAGTTGTAGTTGGGCAGAATGTTTTGTGATAGTTATTATCACACAGTTCCACAGAAGAATCCTTCTTTCATGACAGCCTTGCTTTATGTACTTCTCCCTTCCTTTATTTCTCTCGCTTTCTTCCTTTCTTTCTTTGCCTCTTTCTTTATTTCTCTCTCTCTCTCTCTCTCTCTCTCTCTCTCTCTCTCTCTCTCCCTCCCTCCCTCCCTCCCTTCCTTCCTTCCTTGCTTCCTTTTTTCCTTCCTTCCCTTTTCCCTAGGGTTTGGCACAATCAACTCTTTATTCTGGCAACAGTCACATTTACTGAAGTTGAATTCAGCTTCTTATTTTCTAAGTTGCTGGTAGTTACCTTTAGTGCATATTCTAATCTTTCTGGTTTCTAGATTCCTATAACTTTTCCGTGTCTGTTACTCTCTTGTTGTGAACTTTAATTACAACACTTTCCTGCTGTGTGCCTTAGACCACGTGCTCTCCACACAGAAGGCGTTTATACTTCTGCCACACTGTCTCTGTCACTCTCCACACTGAGTCCTTTCCAGTCCATCTCACTTAGGTAATTGGCTACATCGCTTCTTTGAACATGTTAACTTGCCAAAGTGTACCTTTGATCCTGTTATCCCTGCACTGAAATGTGTTCGCATCTCCGCCTGTGTCCAGGAAAAGGCAAACTGCACCAAACAGTGAATGCCTCCAGATTCTCACCTCTGCTTCCCTTCGGATCCCTCTCCCACTGTCTTCTACTTATTTCTCCATGCTAGCAAATGTATTCGCCTTTTGAAAGTGTTTCTTCTTGAGATCTCTGTATTTCAAATTCCCACCCTAGAGAGGTTGTTGTTCTCTCCCTGTGTAGATTCCAACACATTCAAATGCTGAGTGTTTTCAGGATTGGCCTTGAGACCTTCTACCCCGCTGTTCTAGGAGAAAGAAATCAGGGATCAGGAATCTCTTTGGAAGGGGTGTAGCAGCATGCCCCAGGCACTACCTAGCTAGGAAGAGTGTTGGCCATAGATTCTGCTTCTCTCTGTGATCCTTCTCTAAGCCATTGCTTTGTGGTGGCCCCAAGCTATTATACAGAAGGGCTTCTAGTGTACTCTAAGCCAGAGATGATTGCCCTAGTAATCCCTCTCTTCTTCTGCCAGGCTGCCAAAACAGGGAGTTTCTTTGTGAAATTCTTTTAAACTACCAAGTGCACCCCCATTTCTTTGTAGCTACTAAAAATATTCAAAATGCTACCTTTAGGACACATTTCCTTTAGCCAATTTAACACACTGTTGCAAGTAAGAAGTCTATGTGTGTGGAATTGGTCTTTTGGTTGCAGAAATTTGCCAACTTGAATGAACCACACATGTGAATGAACAATGGGTCAGTGCCACACGGGCCCAGGGCATCATCTCCTTGAAAAGTTGAGTTACTATTTACCGTGCTGTGGATTAGTTAGGGTTGTAAATCTCAGTTAACTTTCTAGCATATTTTTAATTCATTTATTGTCTCTTTCCAGGTTGGTATTTTGAGGCAAAAGTCTGGTTAACGTGTTCTGATGGAGACCCACTGGCCTCTCCTGCCGATAGTTCCTTAGCCAGTTGTATAGTAGACTTGCAGGGGGAGCAGACTGTCTCCCCTTCCTTCCCATCCTAGGCAATCACATTATCTCTTTAATGACTGTGCTTGACAAACTCCCTTTTTGAAGTTTCTATGCCAGACCCCTTTCAGGGCAGTAGACGTGGCTTCTGATCTCAAATATGTCAGAATCTGATAGATACAGTTGAGTCTGCTGGCGCACTGGTCACAGAATGTAGGCACCTCAGTTAGGGTTGAAGACCATCATTAGGTAGAGTACAATGAAAGGTTTGTTATAGGCAATGAGGAAACAATCTGGCCACTGTTCTAGGCCTACATATGTAAATACATTTACTAAAACTTAGCCTCATCTAGTTAATGACAAACTGAAGCACATGCCACACAGAGAGCTGAAGGACCAGGGTTGTCCTCAGTCTGAGTGCTGAGTCTGGGTGCCTCACACGGTGCAGATGAGAGGCCCCAAGGCTGTACACAGCCTGCCCGGCAGCTCTGCCTTCCGACCGGAATGTGGCTCTCGCAAGTCAAATGTGCCAGCTTTCACCAGACCCCACAGCACACTACTTACTGAGAATTCTGGTTACCTGCTACACAAACCACTTTCTCCAGTTAAATAAACACGTAGACAGTTTTCTGACTGACCAGTTGTTGGTGCAGCAATTGTGCGACTAGCTAGCTACCATTTACAATTCATATGCTTGAAATATACCAAATTTTAAAGGTAGAAAGCAAATATCTATCATCTTCCTATCTGTCATCTATCTATCCATGTTTACGTAGAGAGACAGGACATGCAGTGTACCGTTCCAGTGTGTACCATACAATTCATGCCATTTCCTTTCTTTTCAATTTTCTTATTTCCCTTTATCCCTACCTGCTCTCCTTTTCTCCCTAACCTGTTTTTTTTTTTTTAATTTTAAAGGACTGAATCATGTATTTTAAATATTTGTGAAGCCTCCTTTGTCCCCGAGGGCAAAACTAATCCTGCCCTTCTTGGTCCTATTGTAACTCTTTGTTGTTAATTCTATTACATCACTGACCACAGTCTTAGCTATTTCTCTCTGTCCCTCTAGCCCACTAACTGTCAACTCTTCATGGTCATCAACTGTGTGCAATCTATCTTTATATCTCTGTGTGTTCAGACACTACAAGGCACGGTGCTTAGTAAATGGTAAATGTTTGCTAATGAAAGAACCCTTGACAGGTGAGTGAAGAAGGGGTGAATTCCCTTCCTTTTGGCTGGGGCCTCCCTTGGCTTCCTCCTGGTAGTTTTCCAGTTACATGGAGGCATGCAGGGGACCCAGGAGGGCTCCCCAAGGGGCCTCTATGAGTTAGGTTCCCTGAGGAGAGCAGTGAGAGTTACAACCCACTGAGACCCAGCGAGCTGAGGCCCAGGGGCTGAGACCTGTTATGAAATGAACTCACTAGACATGCACCATTTCTCATAGAAGAGAAAACTTTCTGATGTTAGACCAATCCCTGGATCCACTTCCAGAGTCACATATTCCAATAGGTGATCACTTCTCAGAGGTTTGGTCTAGGTTTCCTTCTTAACTGTTGTCTGTATTATTTTGAGTATCTATATAAAAATACCTCTGATATGTTTATCTACATGCACACTTGAAGAGGAGATGTATCCAGTTGGAGGATGAAAACAAACAAAAGCCCCCCTGTGGTAATCAACTCTAACTGATTGCAAATGTGGAGATAATCATCCTCTGCTACCCTGAAAATTTGATTGTCATTTTTTTCTTTTGCCTTATCAACCTCTGACACTTGATTAAATGATGGAGCTTAAATTGGCTCTCCATTCCTTAGAAATTTTTAATAATTACTTTCAATTAGTACATATTAAATGCTTTAAGGTATTAACAGTTAATTATCACAAGTAGGTAAATCACACTTACTCAGTTCATTTCCTTAGTAAGAAGAACAGCAGTGCAACAATATATTTTAGCATGTATGGGGTGCTTACTATGAAGCGTGCATTGATTTAAACATTGTGCATAAAATTATATTTCATTTACCATTCGCAGCAATTCACTGAGGTATGAATTATTATCTCAATTTTACAGATGAGCAAACTTCATTTTAAAATAAATTGACCAATATCACCTAGCTAATAAATACCTGCCTGTATTTGAGTCAGTTCTATGTGACTTCAAAGCCTCATTTTTCTTAACTGCAAAGGACAATTTGGGGCTAGCCCAAATGATCGCAAAATCTAAATACCAATCTGAAGCGAATGATATTTATGGTATATTGCATTAAGATGTTTTCTAAGCATGGCCAAAGCTGAAAATTCTCTGTCCCTCAAGAAGAATGCTCTAATCACAACAGCTCGCAGACACGGCACCTGGTACTTTGCGTTCGGATTCCTTTAATGGATGGAAGTATAATTTTCTTTGTTAGTTCTTTTTTTTTTTTAGCTCTGCCTCCATATAGGACTCAATTATTACAGCCGCAGAGAGTATCTCCCTTATGTAGAGCTGAGTGTAAAAATAACACACCTTGCTCTGGAAACTGGCAAGAGTGATGATGTTCAGCTTTTCCCCAGCCGTAAAGTGAAGGCATAAGGGCTAGACAACTTGACCTACTTTTATTATTTTAAGTAAAATGCAGCACGGGTCTCTGAGTGTTTAAGTATGCGGATGAGGAGAGAGAAAGGGAATTTGTCTATTGCTGATAGCTCTTGCTGATTGGACATTTTCCCGACAGAGGTGTTCAAAGGAAAAGTATGTCACCCTGTTCATTATTGTTAATTAGCAGTAAAATCAGGCTTTGGGGGCGCCGTGTCCCACAAGGTGTCAGCAGAGAAATGGGGTTGAGTGTTTGGCCGAGCTGTGGAGGAGGCTGAGGCAGGTGCTGTGGTGTTTCAGAACTGCACTCACTTCATCTTTAAGTTACAGGCATTAGAGAATATGTCACATCCCGGAAAGAAAAGTTATCAAATGTAGCTCCCTTCCGAGCCCTAATTCAGCACCAGGAGTTGACCGTTTGCAACTGACCCCCATACTCTCATGAAGGGTGTTGGAGGAGTGAAGGATCCGGGAAGGTTCTTTGTAGCTGATATTGCTGCTTAGGTGACGTTTATTATTATGTGAGAAATACGTTTTAGCCGGTGGCTGTCAGGGGACCTCCTCCTTCTCAGCAGACTGCATTTCCAGGATTTAACTGCTCTTTTCTTTCTCTGGCTTCTTTGGCCTCCCCTTTCTGTCTAGGGACAGGCGGATGCAGTAGACAAAGGGGCACAGAGGGTGCGAAGCCGGTGATAGTCACAACAGGCTGTTCGGAAGGACTGGGCTTTATCTACTGCTTTACAGATGAGAGTTCTAACTCGGTTTTCAAAAAGCCCGCCTTTTAAATAAAATTAATTTTTTAGATCATAAAACTACTTACTGAGAAATTTAAGTGGTACAGCAATGATGAGGATAAAAGTTAAAAACTGCACATAATATTTTTATTGTGGGATCTGAAATTCTAATCTCCAGTTTCATGCATACACGGACACCTTTACATATAGTATTTGTATTAATACCTATATTTATGCTGACACAGTTGAACAGTCTTTAAAATGATGCGAAGCTATTCTGCCATGCATACTCCAGGACAACTTGATTATTTTCATTTAGACATCATTATATTTTAAAGCATAAAATCTCATATCAAGCTCATAATAGCATATTGTCTGTGCATGCTATGATTTATCAAGCGATTTTCCTAGTGATGGACACTTAAATTGTTCCATAATTTTTAGTGTTAAAAACTATTTTTTTTATTCTATGAAATCATTTCAGAGTATGAAAATACGGAGTTTTAGAAATGAGTACCTTTCTGCAAGGAGAACTGCTATGTCTATGGCCAGGGTGTACCCTAAGAACACCATGCTGTTTAGTACCCTCACGCCGGCATCTGAGACTGTCACAGGCTATCTTAGCATAAGTACAAATCAGTCTGTATTTCTCAAGACGGTGAGCACCATAGAATGAGTTCCTTTCTGCACTTAGTGTGCTTGCTTTGATAATCACACTGGCCTAACCGTGATGCCAAACTCCCCTTCACTTTGGTCAAAAACTACTCTGGCCGCATTCACAAAATGGCCATGGGGGAAACTGGATAACAAGCTCATGAATCCTGTGGTTAAAAAGAAAAGAGTTACAGAATATACTCGGAAGAACCAAGCAGGCAAGAAGTTAATGTGCCGATGGGAAGCAGTCTTTGTTTCAGAGTCTGAGTCTGTGTTCTTCACCTTCGACACATTCCATAATTCTTAATTGTGCCCCTAATCACTTCTTATTTCAATCACAGTGTCCTCAGGACTCATGAACAGCAGTGGTACGTGACAGGCTTTTAAATGTTTTAATATTTTCAACATCATTGTTGTTAACTTAATTTAACAAACAAGCTAACAGCAGATGTGTTCTGCTATTAAGTATTTACTATGGCATAAATATCTTATCTCTTGTTAGCCTGTTTAAATGGCTAAGTTCTTGAACTCAGAGGAAGTGTTGCATGCAGGGAGTAGTTCAGAAGTTTTGTGGCATCTGAAAATAGCTAACAATGAATGGAAAAAAGTAAGATGTTTAGAAGGGGGAAAGAGTGTTGCTTCCTACATTGAAAGGTAAATCACAGATAGTAGAGAGAACCATATTAGAAAATTTGAAAACATTTGAATTTACCATGTGTAAATGTTTAGTAAAACAAAGTATAATTTAATCATGTAAAATATAAGCAAAACTATAGTTTTCTTTGCACCTTTAAAATTGTCTTCAAAGGTGCTATAGCTTTGAGTTTTACTAATGGAAGGCAAACCCTATAGTATGTAAATGCAGAGATAGCTATTTTATGTAATGTGCTATGTACACTGTAAAGTTTAATAGGCACTGGGAATATTTGATGAGACCATGGCTGGCTCATGTATCATATTCACTAACATGTCTAATCGCTGAACAGATGCAACTTACTTTGTCAACACATGCACTGAGCAGCAGGGAGTCCTATTTGACAAGTCAGTTCTTATTTTATTTCTTTATCCCCAGACCAACTCTAATAATCCCAGATTTCAGCGTGTTTTGATTTGTTAGGCAGCAAGCAGATAAGAGGGATTCTCTTCTCTGCTGTTTATTTCCAGCAAGTTGTTTGGCTTTGGGATACAAAACCCAGGAGATTATAAAGTAAAATAACTGGCAAGCTTGAGTAAAACACACAACACAGACAAGACAACGCATGTTTCCAGCGCAAAATGCATAGAATACTACTTTCAGGGAAACTGCAGTGTGGTCAGTGAGCAACAACAGATTAGTAGAAAAATTCTCCCAGCTTTTCTGCAGTTGTCAGATATGTGGTAGACAGGATATTTAATTGTGGTCGTTTGTGTACATGTCTTGTAGTTGACTTGCTTAACTAGCAGTAACTCTTGTCCGCAGAGAGCCCAAGGGAAACTGGGGTTGTTTGGTGTTGCAAGACTTGTTCTCTGGAGCTCAATTCTTTGGAGCTCTTCATGAGCTATTTTCCAATCCTTTAATTGCTGTGTCTGGAAAAAAAACACCTCACACCTGATATATGTTCTAAAGCTAAAAAAAGATGACTATATTTTAAGATATATTTTAAGATTCATAGAAATGTCTGGATTTGATAATGGGGTATTTGAACTGGGTTTTAGTGAAGATCCTACTAGCTATATTGAACATGATAAAATTGGAAACATTCTGTTGAACTTCAAGCATTTCTGGTCTGCTCGGTTTGATGATGGCATTAGGCTGGGAATCCACAATATGAAAAAGCCGGTTCAGATTCACG
Organism: Dinomys branickii; assembly: GCA_004027595.1. Lineage (NCBI taxonomy): Eukaryota > Metazoa > Chordata > Mammalia > Rodentia > Dinomyidae > Dinomys > Dinomys branickii. The sequence goes on along the minus strand of PVLD010009715.1, from coordinate 33,054 downwards.
GGCCGCACTCAAGGAAGAGCAACGAAGGTCCAAAGGTTTCTGCGTCTCTTCCAGCCATCCCCACCACCAGGTATGTGTAAGCATCAAACAAGGTCTGTTTTAAGCCCCGGTCTTTTCCTGACACTGTGGTTCTCATGAACAATTTATTTTTTCTTCACAATACACATTCACTGAGAGAATTTAAGAAATGCCTCTGGGTTTGCACCACTGGGAGAATTAATATTTTTTTCCATTGTGCATGTAATGAAAATGAAGTGTCTCTCCGATTTTCAGACCGTTGTCTTCAGTAATGGTGAAACTTAGCACGTGTGCTTTGGGAATTGGGCTACTTATGCTTTCTACTAGTGTGACTCGTGATTCACTGTAAGACCGTCTATAAGAGAGTGCTTCTAAATCAGTGCTCATTTTACCTATTGTTTTCTGGGCCGATAGGAAAGAAGAGCAAGAGTATTTTTAAAGTGAAGTACAATGATGGGAAGTTTGCAAACTCTGGGTATAACTTCATTTTCAGCTTAGTCTAAGAATGTGGGTACCTCAGTAATATTTCAAAGCTCCATTGTGCTGTTAAAAATAAAGAGTTGTGTAAACGTACCCTCTTGGGTCTTTTTATCAAGTAGGCAAATGACAAATTGTTTTTGGTAAAATTATATTCTGAATAAGAGTTATTTTCCAACCCAGAAGGAAAGTCTTATATGTTAATCAGGATATTATTCTCTCTGAAAAATATTCTACATTGAAAGACAATATTTGAAATAGTAAGCCTGGCATGGTGGTGCACACCTTGAATCTCAGCACTCAGGGAGGCTGAGGCAGGAGTATTGTTGCGAGTTTGAGACCAGCCTGGTCTACGAAGTGAACTCAAGGCTAGTCTGAACTGCATAGCGAGACCCTGTCTGAACAAGACCAAAAAATAAAGAAATAGTAAAAATTCTTTTCATAATATATACATATAGAGTGGTCACAAAATAATCATCTTTGAGGTATTGAGAGTTGTTTAGATGGCAGGACAGATGTAATTTAGATATGTCTCTGTCTTCTGTTGTGCCTGATGGAGAACTGCCTGTTTAATATAATGAAAGCACAGCACCCTAATTTAAAATAATACCCATCTTATAAATGTGATATCCCCCCAAAGAGTAAAACTGACAGCCTCTTCTGTGTTTTATGATGGATATTATCATGAAGCACACATCTATATTTGCTGGCAGTGAAGGAAAAATTAAAAGTGGTTAATTTCTTTCTTTAAAGTCCTTTTTGTTTTAAAGTTACTTTTTTTACATATTTGTAATAAGAATGTATAGAGTTATAAAATAAGGTAAACTGCAGTGTTATAGGTGTGAGGATGAAGTGTTCAGATGCTCGATTAGCATCTGGGGCTGTGCAGGCTGCAGGTCACGTCTCTTGCCTTCTGACATCTAGGCTTTAGAGAGTAAATCAGTCTTACCACTGTATAAGCTGTGACCTCACTGACAGTTTAGATTCTGTGTTAGATTTCGAGAAAAACAAATGCCATTCTTTCCAAAACTATAAGAGTGAGGGAAATTATATTTATTTTTACAAAACATGAAGTTCATTAAAATCTTTGGATTCAGGGAGGGGGCTGCTGAACTTGAAGAACAAGGTCAAATTTCCACTGTAACATGATTAATATTCTGTTCTGAGAAAATCATTCACATTTGAGCAGGTGGATCTTTCCTGAAGCATCACTGGGTGCTAACTGGACTCCTGACCCACGAAAGGTGGATGCTTCCATTCATTAGTGAGTCATTTCTTGAGGGCTTTTTAAGAATGTAGACCTTTGTTAGTTTCTTAGAGTACAAATATTAATATCACATATTCTTCAAAAAAAATTGAAAAATAGTGATGACAGACTTTAAAACAAATGATTTTAAATGACGTATTAAGGACACTAATAAAAGCACTGGATTTTGCAACAGTAGCATGGAAGAATGAATACTGAATTTTGTCTTGGCATCAAATACCTTTGCCAAGGAGGTAGCTCAACCACATGTGGGTGAGAAATCTGCCAAACCAACAAGAGTAAACAAAACCAGCTCTTAAGAATAACACAAGCTATGCTCACACACAATTTGGTGCATCTTACTGATTGTGTAGCCTTGAGCATGACCCAGAATGGACATCATTAAGTGGTTTCTGAATAAATGGTTGAATACGAAGCTTCTGATCTAGTTATTCAGTTACAGTTGCTTAAACTGAAAGAAAAGGAAGAAAAAGATTTCTTAAAAGTATGCAAGTGATGTCATACTACAAAGAGACTTAAGGTAACAAGGAAGTCTTTATTGTAGTTGTCTCCCAGGATAGTGCTCTGGGTTGTGAAGATGACCACGAAACAGACATCCTGGCAGGAAACACACTGTACAGACCTGTACCTGCTCTCCCACCATGGGTTCTTGTGGTCCTCTGTTATAATTTGTTCTGTCTGTCTCTCGAGACAGGGTCTCACTGTGCAGCTCAGGCTGGCCTTGAGCTCGCTTTGTCACGCAGGCTGGTCTTGAACTCGCAACAAGCCTCCTGCCTCAGCTTCCGAGCACTAGGATTACAGGCTTGCACCATCATACCTGGCTCATTCTGTCCATCTCTTCAAGCACTTCTAGAAGATGATCAAAATTGAGAGCCCTATTTATAGAGGGTATTTTATATATTTGAATGCTTAGAGAAGAGTTTTAAAACACATAGTTATAGATCAATTCAGATAAATGAAGGTCTTGTGATTATAGGAGTTTCTCTAGGCTTTGTTTTTCTGATCATTTGCTTTTTCAGCTAATCTGGTGGACACAGGTATGGTAATAAAAACAGTGTCAGAATGTAATATTTCCACACGATCCTGATAAGCACATCAATCATCCTGCTCAATGATGATTTTTAAAGATGTAGTTAAAAATATACCTACTGCTTTTTAAACTCTCTTTAATTTTTGAAAGTATCAAAAGTTATTCTCCACTATGTTTTCATTGTGGTTGTCATAATCAAGATGGGGAGAAAATTCCTGTGGACAATATCTGCAGTACTAGAAGGCCCTGCTGACGCCATGTCCATCGTGCTACTGTAATACGTCCAGTCTCTTTACATTGCCGTGTTAATCTACTCGAGTGCTTGGCCAGGTATTATATCAGGATTGCCAGGAGCATGACAATATTTCACGCTTCCAAAATATTATCAAGACACTGTTTTCAGCCACATCTTCCGGAGGCTGCCAACACATAGATTCTCTGATAGACATGTCTGTATTTTCTAAATATAATCATGATATTTTAGAGACACTGTATGTACTTTAGAATGTGTGGTTATTCCAGACTCTGCTTGAGGGGAGAGTTGGTGCCTGTTTGGAATTGGCTTCAGATCCGAAGCTCACTCTCTGGAATTATGTTAACATTGGTACCAGTGGACTCTCAAGCTTTGGCTCAACTTTCAACTTTCACATGCACAAAATCAGTGCACAATCTCTGTTGTCCCCTGAGGTTGTGACTTTCAGAGCTCAAAGAAGCACTAAGATTTTTTAATCTTAAACAGAAGGTCAAAAAGTAAAAGATGATCTTTTGGCATGATTCAATCTCTCTCATTTTCCTCTTAAAAATAATGTAGAATAGGGCAGGCGTGGTGATGCACACCTGTAATTCCAGCACTTAGGGGGCCAACGAGGATTACCACAAATACGAGGCCACCCTGAGATACGTAGTGAGACCCTGTATCAAAATACAAACAAAAAACCTAACAAAATAATAATGTAGAGTTTGTAGAATCACTTCATTTGTCATCATGAAGATAAAAGGTGATTCAAAGAACTAATAATTTTGCCTTTTAAATTCTTATTTGTAAATGCTTTAAATGTGTTGAAAGATATCTCTTCATTCAGCTTTAAAATGGAAAGTTTTAAATTAGACTTTTCATGTCATACCATGTTGCTAGTTCAGAGTAGAGTGTCCAAGTCAGATAATATGTAATAAATATTATAATACAAATGTATTGATAGTTATGAGCTTATTTTGGCATTAAAGTATCCAAAAAATAATTATTCTAGGCCCAATCTGTCTGCTTGACTTCCACCATTGCTTTCTCTATAAGACCACATTTAATTCTTTTAAATATTTACCTAATTTAACCAACTGAATCATTGTAAAATTAGCCACATCCATTTGTATAATTAACTTCTATTTATGATGAGTTGTTTGGAGGTGTTTTGTTCCCTGAAGAATTGCCTTAAATGATTATAATATCCATAGAATGAATTTGGACAGATTTTAAGTCTAATGTACTGAAGACTGCAACTGCTTTCCAATTTCTTATAGCTACTACTTCCAAAGTAGGGTTATTTGTTTCATTTGCTTTAAGCATTTAAACCATCTGGCTATTAACTAGGGAACAAGAAGAGATATTCCAGTCATGTACTTGCTACAATTTGTTTTTCCTAAGGCATGATGGTAGACAAAATATAAGATGCATGAAGCTGAACTGAGCAGTGGGGCAAAAATAATTGTCTGCTAAACGAAAGTGTTGTCATATGACGATGATCTCTTAATTCAGGTCATCTTCATTCTTCAGTGTTATTATTGATATCAGAATCTCTTCCTTTATATATTGCTGTATGTTTCCTTTATTTACTTATTTTTTCCGTACATGTTTGCAATACATCTTGAATGCATTTATTGTGAAAAGATGGTACATACATGTGTTGCATTTTAAATCTTATAAATTTTTCCCCACCCCTTCCTATAGCTCATAACATGTTACATGTCATCTTTTAACAATAACTTCAAACTGTACAGAGGGCTCTGTTCTCTGCATTTTTAATGTATAAGGAAAGTAAGACCACTGGGGGATATAAGTTATGGTTAGTAAGAGAATGAACCATGGTCAGAATTCCGGTCTTCTGATTCCAACTGAGTGACTTTTCTTCCAGACTTTCACTTACGACTTAAATGTTTTCACCCTATCCTATTTGATTGAGACAAGATCAGTTATGAGGGGCTGTAATGTTCACACTTGAAGGTAAACCATGGTAATGTGAACTGGACGTGTCTTCATCCCTGAAGAAGCGTATTCACCTATAGCATAGATCAGTATGTATGACTACTCTCTATTTTAACATAGAGAGTTTAACAAAAGTATACAATTCTTAACATTGTGGAAGCCTTGTAATAACAGTTTTCTTTTAATGCAAAACTAGAAATCATCTAGGATACATAATTTGATAAAGAGGAGAAGGCTTGGGGTGGAGGTGGAATGTAAGGGTCAATAATATTGTTGTAAGAAACAAATAATGGAAGGACACACCTGAAAAAATACTTCCAGCTTCTGGGGGGCAATAGAACAGAGATTACATCTATAATGTATTATCTGAAGTGATGTTTGTATCATAGCTAGTTGCCTCATTTTTATGATATACAGTGTTCAAGTAGTGTTCTTGCTGCCAGTCAAAGACCTGATGATATTAAAGTGGTCTAATCCTAATCGTGCTACATAGTTTATTTCCTCTTTATCAGTTTATAAATTCAAAATAATACTGTCTCCCTACAAATGTTTGTGGAATTACTCAACACATAAAACAATCACAGGATACACTAGAGCGTGCTCTGTGAACTATTTTGCTCACAGTTTGAATCAGTGAAGGTATCATGGTTCCATGTAAACCTATGTGGTTTCTAAAAATCATACAAAAAAACAGTTTTATTATCTAATAATCATTTTATTAAACTATAATGTAGGATATGTTATGATAGCTGCATGAAATCTAGAGATATTTTTAGGAAACTTACAAAAAGCCAAAAGTGGGAAGCACCTCGAATGAAGACTATGTTCACATTATTTTCAAGTATAATTTTACAAGTAGATAATGGATTTTTTGGATCTTCTGGAATTAGTATTGTCATAGTTGTTTGGATTAGTCATGCTACTGTCAATATCAGTCCTTTCCTAGGGAAAAAATGATCCACATTGTTTGGTAATTTAGCCATTAAATAATGAAAGTATGAAAGATAAAGAGGCAGATCGAGGGCAAAAGGCTGAGGGGATTTAGTCTTATGTTTTTGCTGATGTATTTCTTGCGCAACTGCTTGGAAAAGGTAGAAACATGCTCAAGGTTGGGTCATTTAGCGAGGATAATTAGGTGTATGCAGGAATTGTGCTCCGAGTTTGAGATTTCTCATTCTTCCTGAAGGACCCTGTCCTTGCCTCGCTTAGTGAAAATTAGTCAACTCCTTAAAGTGAAATACGGGAGACATGATTATCCCTTTTATCGATCAGCTGAGGGCTGAAGACGTGACTAGTGTGGAGCACCCCAGCCTAGGAGGAAGTGTCAGATGCAGCATGTGCAACTGGACTGTAAAACCAGAGGTTGCGTTTGAGTAAAAACAAAATGAACAGTATGCAAATCAGTAATGTAGTAATCAGCATAATCTTAATACAAGTCAGTACTCTTGTGAAGCTACCAACTACAACTAACCCATCTTAAGATGCATTAATGTTTCCAAATGGACCTCACACCTCCTCTTCTCCGAACAGAACGCTGTGCTAGGCTTTCTGTACTGTTTAACTGTCACGCTTTGAAAATGGAGGATCTTTAGAGGGAAACATAAACGTAACGAATAACTTGAAACTACGATATTGTCTATAGTGTAAAGTAGTTAAGAGGGATTAATATTCTCGGTTAGGACCTCAAAAGGTGAGTAGTCCATTATATCTATTAGCCAATAGATATAATTCAGGAAGACCTCCTAATTAATTGATTTGAAGAAGTATCTGACAATTCTAGTGGTTTGTAGATGGACTTGGCCACCTGTCGAGGTAGTGAGGGCTGCATCCCCTTTTGTGTAATCTGGACTTATGAAAGCGTTAGAATTCTGGCTGGACAAAAGCAACTTCCAATCCCATTATAGTTTATTATTCTATTACATTAAATTGGAAGCTGATTATTCATAGTAGAATTTTGGTAAGCTATGTCAGCCGTGTACTTAAGATTATTACGAATTATATTTGCCATCATTTCTGTATAAACTATATACAGAATTTACCATGATTTTTTCTTCATGGCATTACTTATGTTCCCATAATTGTAGGATTTTATTCAGACGAGGTGTAATGAGAAAATGCCATGTGTGAAGGATTAGTAGAACACAAGCCATGTAAGTGAAGAAATTCTGCTCGTGTTGCTCCCTTCTGCATGATAGTACCTGACACAGTGTCTTGATCATGGTGTTCATTTCATATTTGCAGAATACAGACTTGATAATCCAACTGTAAATTTGGTGGAGACTGACAGGTAGCAGGTTGAGGAAATTAAGGGCATTTTCCACACCACATATCAGATGATGCTCTGTATGGCCCAGGTCCGGGCTCGACTTCCCTGGGTACATCTAGTTCACCTGTCCCTGCTCTTTGGAGGGTCTTTTCTTTCTTAGGTGTGTTAAGTCCTCTTCTAGTATCAGAAGGGTAATAATCAACTCCTGCCTGCCATTGTATTGATGCTGACTTCATGTAACTGTTATGAGGACAGAACATCTCAGGAAAATTAGAAAGTGAGAAAACATTTCAAAGCTGACATTTTTATTAGAACTTTAATCAGTGTTTCTCCAACTGGGTTCTGCAGGCACAGTCTCACAGTCTGGCAATTCTCATGATGAAGGTCACTTCACTATTACAACAGTTTGCTACCCACCCATTGCAGAGAGGTCCACTCAACTTTGGCCCCCATTGCTGCTAGTGTATATATATATATATATATATATATATATATATATATATATATATAGTGAACAATCCAAAAAGCAAACGGGTGTGAGTACGGGATTTTGTCATATACCCTTAGCTCCTCTTTCCAGCTGTGTGAGCAGTGCGTTTTCATTTCTTAACTGTACCTTTTTCTCTCTGACCTTCACTTAAAGCAACCATAAGCATTGCATACCACTGTCAACTTCTAATAGTTTTGGTGTTAAGCATTTAAACAAACACACAAATGACAAAATTTGTCACTTTTTACTTATTTATTCACCACCTCCAAGTTTTAGCACCTTTGTGGGGGCTGGGAATAGAAATGAAAAGAACATTTGCAAAACTTTGTGCCCTCATGAGTTTATCCTGTAGAATCACACACAAGCATCCACAATTAGCTGTCTCACAGAAAGAGTGGAAATAACATGGGTGAAACAGTCTTTGGGTTTAAAGTGGCAATATCTTCTTTCCTAGGAAGGCCTACTTACTTCTTTGAAAATTCAAAGTATACTTTGATTACTACTTTGCAACAGTTCTTTTTTGAGTTTTTACTTTCACTCTGAAACATTCATAAAAAAGTTAACGTTAAAACTGAAAAACTAAAGATTACTCAATTTTTTTTAAATTAAAACTTGAGTTCTAAGAAGATAGACTTAGATTTCTATGAACCCCAAGCTTATAAATTAGGTTCTAAGGGAACAATTGTAGGGGCAGAAACCTTTAATAACAGAAGCAAAGTGGATTAAATTTATTAAGCAAAATTATCTGTGTAGCCCAGCTCTTAAACTATCTTAGGCCATCCTACTGATACGATATTATAGATGAGTAAAAGGGAATGTGGGATTCATACGCAGTCACAGCATATTCCTGAAACTGTCAAACAGCATATTTATTAAATGAATGTGAGACAATATAAGCTATTCTTTCCCCCCTTCATTTTTCCTAAAAAGGCTGAATTATTATACATCAAAATAACTCTTTAACAAAAGGAAAAATATTTAGCATTTGGAACTGATATTGATGTGTCTGGTTATAATTTATACTTCAGAAATTTTCCTACAGGATATTCTATATCTGTACCAATAGTTTGAGTTATTGCTAAACTTTAGTCCTCACTAGGCTGATGCTTCCTGATATATTTAGTAAATAATATATATTTAGTAAATAATAAGAACCTTATTTATAGCACATTCCAGCATATATGAAAATATCTCTTCATGATTATATAATCATCATTTATTTTGCTGTTACACTACAAATAATAGGCATATAATATTTCATTATCTTCTAATGTGGAAATTATAAATTTTATAATTCATATTTTTATCATGTACATACAGAGATTTAATCATTTTTCCAGTGTTGAGAATATTTTCATCTTAAATGTAAAGAATTGGTCACTGTTACTTTGCATTCTGATTTCCAGTGTACTATAAATTTAGGATGCAGATGCTCTAAACATGATTGTCAAAGTTGTGTAAATATAAGATGATCATATGTGTATGTGTTTATGTGTGTGGGTGTTTTTGCTGAATCCATCTCTCCATTTTGGTTTCTAAAGAGTTCCTATGGTTAATTCACATATGGCACTATGTTATGTAAGTTCCACATGTGGAAAAAAACAATTTTCTTTCTAAATAAATTTTGATAGAATCTAGTGGGCACTTTAAAAGTTTCTTCAATCAAAATAGCAAGTCAGAATTTTATTATGCCAGGCCATTTAGAGAAATGGCTACCATAGTGATAATTACCCAGTACTTTTTTTAGAAAACAGAACTGTATTATCAGTGTATTAATTTTGTTGTTTAGGGATTTCTGAAAACTATTCATCACTTACTTGGTAACTATTCATCACCATACTTGGTTAAGCTCATTGAATACTAGACCTTTATGAGAAGTTTCTGATTTGTCCTGATGTGTAGCCCTGAATCTCCTGTACCTGAAAGTGATGATTTAATGTTCTGCTTCTTAAACTTTTATGTCATTTTATCTGTGATGCTGGGGATTGAACCCAGGGCCTGCGCGTGCCTGGCAAGTGTTCTACAACTGACCTACATCCCTGCCTTCCCATTTTGTTTTTAAAAGTCTAAATGTATCTTTTATTTGAAAGACATCTTAAAATAAATGCACAGTAATAAGTGAATGGCAAATAAATTCTATATTGTTTGTGCTTTATATAATTTCATGGGGGGCCGAGGATGTAGCACAGTGACACAGAGTCTTCCTGGAAAGCACAAGGTTGTGAACTCAATTCCTGGTACCAAGAAAAATACCACTATATAATTTCATAATTGGTGAATAATATATGTCTTATTCCTGCTTTAGAAAACTATTCAATAGTGATGATTTTAAAGACATCATGAAACGCATGCTCCTGAGTGAGTGTGAAGAAATTAATTTTATTATTGTTCACACGCGTCAGTTTTACAAACTGGTGGGTTGCACTGTAACATTTTCACTGGTGGACACGATGCTGCGCGTGCCCACCTTCCCTGCTGCCCTTTCTTGCCCTCCCTTCCCTTCCTCCAATACCATTTCTGTTCCCCAGAAGTGGTTTTGCACACTCCCAAAGATTTCACTCCAAAGGACGTTATGCAGTCTACATAGTCTGGATCAGAAGTGATTTGGACAAAGTCCAATTAATGATTGCTCTCAGTGATTATCCAAAATTATAGTTTATTTGTGTGAATTATAAACTTAATGTGCATTAAACTTATGAAAAAGTAACAGCTGTGATTTATGGGAAAAAAATCTCCTAGTTAATAGTACCTGTGAATATGGATGCAATTAAATATTAATCAGATTTAACTTTAGAATAATGTACCACTAATTTGCAAAAATCCTAGTAGATTGGAATTGCATTCTTCTAGTTAGAAAATTGAAGGCTATGAATATTTTTAAATAAATCAAGCACAGTATAATGTGGAGAAGTACATTGTCTCTATAATGACTGTTCAGATTTTCAATAATCACTTTTAATGGATACAGTGTGGAAACAACACAAGCTTTTCCTTTTCGATTTTTTGTTAGTATACATTTGCAGTATATGATGTGTATATTCTTGTGTGCAGTTGATGCCCATAAATAATACATCTTCATTCCTTTCTTCATACTGGATCCCATCCCTCCCTCTCTCTCTTGACCTCCTTCCCATCTGAGAAAGACCTATCACGCTATTAGCTATCTTGTAAATTTTTTTTTACAATGTGAGTTTCTCATATAAGAGAGACCATGCAACATTTAAGCTTATGTGTTTGATTTATCTCACTAAACATTATGGTCTTAAGATGTATCCATTTTTCTGCAAATGACTCAAGTTTATCTTTATGGCAGAGCAATACTCTCTGGCATATAAATATCACATTTCCTTTATGCATTTATCTGTGGATGAACATACAGGATGCTTTCAGAGTTTAGCGATTATGATTTATGCTGCTATCAACATGGGTATGCATGTAACCCCATCATATGGCATCCCTCGTTTGGGGCTCTACTCAGAATGGCCTTTCCTAAGCCAATGGCTTCCAGGAGTTTTACCTCTTTTATCTTATGGCAGGTTGTTTCTGTTTTTACATTTAGTTCTTTGGTCCGTTTTGATTTTAGCTTAGTACATGATAGAGATACATTTCTAGATGCAATCCTCTGCATGTGGAGAGCCAATTTTTCCTAACATTAATTAAAAAGGCTTCTTTCCACTGTATGTCTTTTGCCCCTTTCTCAAAAATCGGCTAGATCCATGTGCTTGGGCTGTTTCCGCGTCCTCTATTCTGTTCCATGGATCCTCATGTCTGGTTTTGTGGCTATACATTCTTTTGTTTAATTACTGTGGCTTTATAATATAACTATTATGAAGCCTCCCACTTTGCTCTTATTACCCAGAACTGCTTTTGCTGTTTTAAATCTCTTCTGATTCCATATGAATTTTAGGATTATTAGCTTCCATTGTGTGAAGAATTCTGTTGGTATTCTATTGCATTAAATCTGTAGGTTGGTTTTGGAAGTATGGCCATTTTGACTATTGGTTCTGCCTATCCAAGAACATGGAATATCTTTCTATTTTATGATGTCCTCTTTGATTCTTTTAACAGAGTATTGTAGTTTTTGTCACAGAAGACTTTCACTACCTTAGTTAATTTAATTTCTATGTATGTAATTTTTTTTGGTGCTAATGTGAATGGTATTTTTTCATAATGTCTCTCAATGGGTTCATTATTACTGTATGGTAATGCTATTGATTTGTGTGAGTTATTGATTTTTCTATCCTGCTATATTACTGAATTTGGTAATTTGGTAGACTTTTTGGTCTTCTATTTGGATAATAATGTCATCTGTAAACAATAATTGGAATCTTCCTTTTCTGTACACAGCCTTTTTATTTGTTTTTCTTGCCTCAAAACTCATCTGGCTATTTGAGTACCATGTTAAACAAGAGCAGTGACAATGGACATCCTTATCCTGTTACTGATTTTAGACAAAAACACTTTCAGTTTTTCCCCATTCAATATGATGTGGGCAGTAGGTTTGTCATAAATAAATTTTATCAGGTTAGGGTAAAGTCCCTCTGTACCTTTTCTTCAGGTATTTTCTGTGAAAGGATGTTGGATTGTGTCAAGATCTTTCTACATTTTTTAAGATAATCATGTGATTTTTGTCCTTGCTTCTGTTTATGTTGAACCATCCCTGCATCCCTGGGTTGATGCCTATTTATTGATGGTACATGATTGTTTTAATGATTTTGTTTGCCAGTATCTTCTTACAGATTTTTGCTTGTTATTATATTCAGTAAAGACCGGTCTATAGTTTTGGGGGGTTTTTGGGTTTTGTTTGTTTGTTTTTAAGTTCCTTTTTTTTGAATTCTTCTCTGGTTTTAGAATCAGCATGAAGTTAGCTTCCAGGATTGACTTTGGGACTATGCCATTCATTTCAGTTTTTATTAAAGGACTTCAGAAATATCAGATATTAGAGATCCCTGAAGAATTGTAGAATTCAACACTGAATCTATATGGATTTAGGCTTCTCTTAGTTATGATTTTTATTATCACTTTTATCTCATTACCTGTTACTGGATTATTCAAGGTTTTTAGATATTTTCTTTTCAGCTTTGATAATTCATATGAATCTCTCCATTATCCAATTGTGAAGTAGTTGTTAATGATCTTTTTAATTTCCCAGTGTTTGAGTTTCCCTTTTCATTTCTAATTGCATTGACTCATGTCATTTCCTTCTTTTGGCTAAACTGGCTAAAGGTTTGTGCATTTGGTTTACTCTTCCAAAGAGCCAACTCTTCAATTCATTGATTCTTTGTGTTGTTTTTGGTCTCAATTTTGTTGATTTCTGTTCTGACCTTTATACTTCCTTCCCTTGTTCTAGCTTTGGGTTCGGATGGCTCTTGTCTTTCTAGGACCTTGTGGTGCACAGTTAGGTATAGATTTGGGCTCGCTGTATTTTTGTGATTAAGCATCACAACTGTGAAATTCTCTCATAGGAGAGCTTTCACTGTGTCCCATATGTTCTGTTTTGCTGCTATTATCATTTAGTTCTAGAAATAGTTTTATTTCTGTCTTACCCTATTGTTTATTTAAGAGTGTATTTCTAGTTTCCAAATATTTGCATAATTTCCGTGTTTTCTTTTGTCATTGGTTTCTAATTTTCATTAATGGAAGTTTACTCTTTCTGTATTTATATAATGGAAGTTTACTCTTTCTGTATTTATAAAGAAGAAAAAACAATAAAAATGATACAGAATTTCAAAACAAGATAATAAGAAATTAACAATAGTTATTATATCGCATATTGCTATGTTCAAAGTAGTTGCTTGGATTACAAGGTATAGGCATGCAAAATTGATCAAGCAATGTAAGCAAAAACTCTTCCTTTCAATGAATTAATAGAAATTAGTAGTACAATTATCTTAGTTATCTTGTATGTGTGTGTGTGTGTGTGTGTGTGTACTTTAAAAGCATTTTCCCTTCCTTCTTTTCTCCTTTCCCACATCCCGGTTGTTCTTTCCTTTGAGGCAGTTTCTTTACTCTTCACAATATCTATTGTACGTTTTGGATCTTATTTACTCTTTCAATTACTTACACTGGGGAGTTAATATGCTGTTTACACATGTGAGTCTAATTTATTTAATCTTCAAGTTTCTTCTTTAGGTGAACATAATCATGACTGCATCTCATTTCCCAGGAATGACTGGGATTTACTTTTTAAACATTCTTATTATTTGCCTGCAATTAGTAATATTTGCCCAGGTAGTTACAATTTTCTGTTTCGATAGAAGGAATATTAGGCCATTGAAAGAAAATCACATTAATAATGTGATTAATATAGGGTTGTAATTATCATCACTGATCATAGTGCGTAGTATAGCATTGTAACTATGCATGAATACATCACTAATAAATGTATGCCACGTTTGAAAAATAGAGACATTTTAAGTGTAAGTAATATTTAAAAGTGTGACATTACTTATTATTTCTTTTTTTATTAGAGCAAGCCAAACAGTTTGAAAATATAAAATTACATGAATTTGGTTAAAGATTAGTTAAATATTTTGCATGTTTTATTGAAAGATATTTTATTTGCATGTATATTTCAGTGATAAGAATTTCGGTTTTGTGTTGTGATAGAATCAAACAAAATTTTCAAAGGTCAGTATTTTCATCTGTTTCATTTATACCTGGGACTTAATAGACGCCCCAGGTTATTTTTAAGAAATAAATTTGAACTGCTGTCCTAATACTTCCTATCTTTACAGCATTGAGTTTTTAGCTTTAAACTCCTAATCTTTTCATTTGTGTAATGAGGGCCTTAAAAATGCTCACCCTGTGGAGTTACAGTAAATGAAATAAGTCCTATTGAAAAGGCCTAGAATAGAATGCACTGAACTCTGAGTGTTGGGTAAATGGTAGCTTTTATTATTCTGTATTAACGACTTTGACATTTATTGAAATATCAAATCCTTAAGGCTCATAGCCACTGCTCAGGTCCAAATTAACTTCTTCTCTCAACCTGAGACAAATGAAACTTAATTTGCTTGGCTTTTTGTGCAATTAGTAGCTTTGTGTAAGAAATGCAATAATCCACTAGTGAAGACCATGAAATACTTAGAATGCCCGCTCTTTTTAGTGTTTGGAATACTTCCCCATTTTGTAGTCTCATTCCCTTTTGGAGTATGGGCATGGACTCATACTTTCTTTTTTTTTTTTTATTTGAAGCCTGGGCAGCAGCCGTTTGGAATGAGGAAATAAGTGGTGTGCAGTACTTTGTCACATTAGCAGCGAATTTGAAATGAAAATTACATGCATTTAATCTTTATTTTAAATGTGGTTGATATGTGAAATCTGTTCACTTATTACACCATCTGAAGCAACAAAAACCAGTGTTTTAACATAAAATGTATTAACACAGGAATGCTAGCACATTTTGAGAAATATTATTGCATGAGGTTTTTATTCAGTATGGGTTAAAATTTGAAAGATCTATGTGGTAGCCAAATATACTTGAATGTGGGGTGAGCTTTTTCCTGTTATTCTTGAATGTAGCTCTGGGATCAGACTCAAGGGACAGTAGTTAGTTGGGACTCACATTTTCATGGAGCTTCTTATAGGTGGGATGAAACACCACCTTCTGACAGGTGGGATGAAGCTTGACCTTTCCTTGCTGATGGTCAGGAACCCAGACCATTCAAATCCTGTCTGAATCACAGTAAATGCAGAGCTAGGACAGACAGCTTATTCATGAAAGTAATGTGCTTAAGAAAAGCAATTGCCCCCCTTTTCAAGTGTGTGCTTTGTAGGAAGGACTTACTGATGGGTGGAGATGACTGTTAGAGGGGAGACTGGACTTGGCATGTTCTTGTGTCCATCTGGGCTGGTGGAGCAGTGGCGGCAGTGAGCACTCGCTGTTGGGTGAGGTGGACATGGACACATCTGCAGCTCGTCCACTGGACATAGCAAGTTGCTGGGCATGCAGCTTGCTTTGGCGGGACGTAAAGGGTCTGCCCACTGCATGAGAACACTAGTCGCAAGAGTAACTGGCTGAGAAGGTACAACAGTGGTTGGATGGGAACCCACTGTGCAGTGTACAGCATGAGAACATCAGCCTTTGAATACCAGGCAGTGCATTTTCTGCCAACCTTTTGGGGCAAAAATGCTATCTAAACTACTACTTTTAGGAGCAGTGTAGCAGACCAAGGCTGGAAGGAAATGCATGTCTCTCTATTTTGTTCTTCACTCAATGCCTAAGACGTTGGCCCTAGACAACTTAAGGAAAGTAGGTTTGTGCACCATATTTACTCTGGGCCTTTGACTGTCATATGTAATTAGCAAGGAAAGGTCATACTTCATTCCACCTATCAGAAGCTCTGAGAAAATGTGAGTCCCAAATAATAGTGTCTCTTGTCGGCCACAGCTGTAGCCCTAATCAATGCTGGGCGAGTAACCAAGCAGAGATTTGGAGTTGCTGGAAAGGTATGAACTTGTACATTCACCGGAAAGCTGTACCCAATATGCGAACGATCCAGGGTAGAGGAAGAGCTAAAGTTTGTCTTCTTTGTTTCTGGAGTTTAGATTGTTTGATAAACAAAATGCTTCTGTTGAGACAACTAGTATAGTTAAAGCATGTAGGAAGCCTTTCATATCTTATATGTATTTTATCTAAATTCAATGTCAATCATGTATCTACTCTGCAACTTTAAGCAAGTTATCTAACAGCTGCATTTTTGATAATGCCAAACTTCTTTTTTAAGCGTAAAGGAAATATTACACATTAAGCTATTATAATGTGGTGTAACATGCCCGAAGATATCAGATTTTTTCCTTATTTTACCCACAAGGGATCATTCGAAGACAATTTGGAAAGATACTATTTTAGAACATGTGTCTCGTGACAAAGTTGGTAAATATGAAAATGTATTTTTAATAACAAATTAACGATACCTCCCTACTTATACTCTGATCCACAGTAAGTTTTCTTTTTGTTTCTTAAATATCAGACAATTAAAATGTGGAAATTATTTTGGTGAAGTCACTCTCACATTCCCTGAAATTTAGCCATCACATTGATGAATCTTATTTACTTTTCACCAGTGAACTTTGGTTAATTTCAGCATTTAAAATGATTTTCTGAATTCAATGTAGTTTCTCTGAGAAAATAGTCCTGGCAGAGCAAGTCTTTTTAATACGATATTCTTAAAAATACAGATTTCAGGACTGCCACGTGGCCCTGCAGGGAGAAATGCCGCAGTTCACCGAGTGGATGTACACTAGGATCCATGGGCTCATAGTAAATAAGACGATATCATGTATTAAATTCTTATAAATAATTTACATATATACCTTATATAGCATCAGTATTGTACATTAGTGATTCTTTCACATTTTATCAAGTGGCGATTTTTTAAACATTACTTTAGAACTACACCAAGGCTAAACAAAGAAAACCTTCCAGACGTTATTTCTTATTCTCGTTAGGAGAGCTATGAGGTCAGCGTATTGGCAGCCAGATGATGCTGCCCCAGCTGTGCTGAGGTGTGCTTTCATAGCAGCGGACCTGGTGCACTGATGCTCAGGGTTAGTGAGAAGATACGGCCACCAAGGAGGGAAAAGAATTAGGCTGTGCAAAGGGGTATAATAAGGAGCAATGGACTGAAGTTACATCAGGAGAATTTCACCTGACTGGGAAGGAAAACTGTCCTCTGAGATCTGATTATCTCCTGACACCTTTCACATGGGAAATAGTGAAAATGCCAAGAACTGGATAGTTTAAAATTGGCGTGACCGTCTCTTGAAGACTTTCAACTGCAAGAACCTCTCTTAAAACTATTTTTAAGGTCTAGAAACAGAGGAAATATGGATTTTTAAAATATGTGCATTTGCTGTGTCATTTATTTTATTGCATCCATGTTTATATGAATTCAGGCATATAATTTTGGATGGAGAAAATTTTGTAGATAAAAAACCTCCCAGCAGTTAGTTTAGGCAGTGGTGGTATATTATTGTTTTAAAGCAGTTTTATTGAGATACAATTCACACACAACATAATTCATTCCTGCAACAACATTACTTAATATTTTAGTATATTCTCACAGTGCCATGCTCACTACAATCAAATTTAGAGCTTTTTTTTTGTACCTGCTAAAGAAACCCCTTATCAAGGGGTTTCTGCCAATATCTAAACAATCATGCTTTGTCTGGACATCCGATATAAACAGAATCATACAATATGTGGTCTTTGGTTCCTGGCTTCTGACCTCTGTAATACTTCCTAGGCTCATCCATGTCGCAGTACATATCTAGAAACTGCCTCAGATCACCACTGCATGGGGACAATTTACATATTTATCCATTCATCAGTTGATGGACATTTGCATTGTTTCCATTTTCTGATTATTATAAAACATGTACAAGTTTTGTGTGGATAATTACTTGAAATTTGGTTTTCTGTACATGTCCAATTTATACTTTTACAATACATTCTACATATTATGCTTCAAGAAGGTCTTTGAAAAATTGATCTAAACTATAAGGTACAAGCAAACTTCAAAAACAAAACTTTAAAATATGAGAACCACAGGTTTTTTGTGGGCTGTATTAATCATTTTTATTCTAAGGTTAATGCAAGAATGATTATCCTGTTGGGTCTATAATAAAGGGCAGGAATTTTAACACTAATCTAGTACGTATTCTTTTACTTTTCTGCTATGTGCCGCATACACAAATGTTCAAGAGCACCTGAACTATACCTGTTTTCCATGTAATAAAACTAAAGTGAGAAGATATTCAGTACTTATGACCATAGTAACAAAATGTCCCCGCAGGTCAGTTGTCTGACTTGATTTCCATGTATCTCAGTTCTTGTTTCAACTCTGTACTTTGTGGGTTTGACTCGCCTAAGACACTTAACCTTTGTAAGTTTCATTTTTCTCACATTTCTGGCGTACTGATGTTAGTCCTTAAGTGATCTTTAAGAACATTATTTGGTATAAGTGGAAGAGTTCATGTAAAACTTTGTAAACTTGTATCCTAATATGTTCCATAGAGAGTACTAGTTTTTGGGAGCAATAACAGAAATAATAATGGTCATCATGACTAGAGCACGCACTGGTTTTATGATAAGTGATCCAGAATTTTTGTTTTTTATTGTACCAGACTAGTTTTATATACTTGACTTGCCATTTGTCTCTTTTTGTGCCTAGTTTTACACATTTTGACCAAAAATAATCCAAATGCCAAGATTTATTTGCATTTCTGAAGTCACACACATTCATATCCACACTGAGTGGGCCAAAAGTATCACCCAAATGACAAACCATGCTGAGAAAGTTTACACAGATTCACACAGCTAAATGCCAACACATGTAACACTTCTCATTTTTAAGGCACCTTCTAAAGGTTGATGTTCTCACTGTACCCAGGAGCAGAACTTTAGTCAATGGTGTCTTTTGTCTGAGCATGTAGAAGTAAAGATCTTGGAAATTTTGATCCAAACTAGTGACTTCAAACGTGTTAGAATCTTCCAGCTCTTTTCTTGTATGTTACACATATACACAAATACACACATCACATTTTTTAAATATATAAGATTTTTAATTAGACATTTGAAAAAAATAAAAAGAAGAAAGACAATTGTGGACATATCAATCACTGAAAATCAACCTGTATGTTTTCCTTCGTTTTCTTTTCCTTCATGTACTATTACAGCATATCTTGTTTTGAAAAGTTACCTTTATAAGTGCCAGAACATTAAGTTATCGTGGTGCTCATTGCCATAAGTTACTTACTGCCATAAGTTACTCTCCTCTGTTTTATTTCCTGCATGAGGTTCTAAGTGGAGTTTAGTTACTTTTTGGTTGAAAGCTGCATAACACATAACTAGATGCTTGAAGATTGGTTTAAAAAACTATGTTTTAAAATATTTCACACAGGCTGGGCATGGTGGCCCATGCCTGTAATCCCAGCACTTGAGAGGCTGAGGCAGGTGGGTCATTGTGAGTTCAAGACAAGCCTGGGCTACAAAGTGAGCTCAAGGCCAGCCTGAACTGTATAGCAAGACCTTGTCTCAAAAAGACAATAAATAAACAAATAGATAAATAAATAAAATATTTCACACAGTACTAGCTTTAATTTATCCTAAGTTTCATGTTATGTTATTTGCTAAACCCTGGAGAATTCAAGATCATTCTACCGCAGGGAAACTGCTGCCAGTATTGAGAAAGCCTCATTTCACACAGTGAAGGCTGGTGAACAGCGTCCCTCTCTAAGCAGAATAAGTGGAGGAAGAGGAGGATGGGCACCTCTTGAGTTTTTTAGCTATTTCTTTGAAATGACATTTTGAAAATATAACTCCCACCGTATAAAACAAACTGGGCATGTGTTTGCTCTTTTCCTCCATCTACAAAACTGAGACATGCAGTGAATGTTTTCATCTTAAAAATGTGGACCTACACATCATCGTGGTATCCCTTGGGAATCAAAAGTGAGACCACCATGTGCCAGAAGACTCTATCCCAAGGCCACAGCAAGAACTAGCATAGCCTTCAGGGTAAACCCTGAAAGATTCAGCACATAGAAACACCAGGTATAAATACAGTTTTAGTATTAAGCTCATGCTACAGTGGAGAAGCACTGACTATCCTAAAAGTATGTGAACTTCTCCATCGTGGGCTCTGACGTGAAACAGAGCTCTGTCATAGCAGGAGGTATCGCTGAGAGTGTGGAGACCCATGTACCAACCACAGGACTGGTTTGATCATTGCTTTTTCGGTTTATATTATTTTTTTGTTAGGTTATTTAAAAAAAGCAATTTAACTTGCTGTTGTTATCTTTATAAAGCCTGAGAAAAATTGCTGTTCCCCTTTGATTTAGGTCTAAGGATACCAGGTTTTCAATCTTTGACCCTAGGAACTCAATTATGAGTTTAATGCAGTTACCATAAGGTCCAACAATAGGCTTCCTTGCTCTTCCCCTGCTCTGTGACCTCCCTTCTTCAGCCCTTCCCAGGCCTGCTGCCCATCACCCCTGTGCAGCGTCCAGAGGTCTTCCTGGCCATTTTCTGTGTTGCCCTCTCTGGGACTTCTGACTCCTCTGTCACTGATGTGCAGCTATTTTTAACCTTCCGGTCGATGTCTCTTTCACGGTTTACTTTTCTATTGCATTGGTGAATACTCAGGTTGGTCAGTACTCTCCAGGTTTTTTTTTTTTTTTTGAAAACTTACAATCAAAACAAAAAATCCCCCATGCTTATCAATTTTACTTAAATTTCATGCTTTGTGAATTTTCAACATATTCCCTCCTCTGTCACTGTATTGGCTTTACTCTTAAGATTGAAGCTTGTGGTCTGTCTCCCCTAACCCTTAAACTGTATCTACCTGTCACTACACACGCAACAACTTTGAAGAAACAATCTTGTTTTGTATTCATCTATCTGCTTCCCCTAATATCTGTTTATTCAGCTTGGAACTATATTAATTATATTGTGTAATCTGACATAGAACAACAAAGACACCAACGACCCCAGAAAAGAAGCTTAAGGCAAGTAGCCTTTAGCACCCTCCTTGCTTCTCAAAATCACGTTTATCATTAGTGCTCAAGTTCAGGGCCAACTCATTTCTGAATTCTTCACTTCAGCCCCTCCTTCTGGACTAGTTACCTTTCTTCATTCACTGTGGCCCTCTCTGTTTGCTGTTGGTTACACTACAGTAGACCCAGCAGTTCCTTTGAACATGTGTTCTTTCCCCTCTACTTTATGATGTCTTCAAGCCTGACAAATAGGAGGCATAGTGCTTTGCACTGAGAAGATATTCAATAACTATGCATCGAATAAAATAACCTGTTGGTCCTACAAATCAAAAGTTTAGGAACTATAATTTAGCAAAACTATGTTAAACACAGAAGTAGAAAACCAAGGCAAAATGATGGAAATGCAGTATGTATGTGTTCCCCAGTTTTCCAAGATGAATATATTATGTACTATTGCACAGATATACCAACAATCAAAACAGAAGTTAAAAAATGGCCCTAGAACAGTGTGATGCCATCGGGAGAGTGACTTGTCTTGGAAACAAATCCCGTAACCCTACCTGAGACTTGGGAAGATTTTGGACACAATCAAAATCTTGACTGTAACCTTGTGAGACCCTGTGGTAGTTAAGCACTGCTGAATTAATGGTCCTTAGAAACAGGGAGGTTAAAATATGTATAGCTATTTTAAAAGTCATTCACTCAGTTTATTACACAGTAAAAGGTAAATAACATACTTTGAAATATAGCGTATCTCCTATTATCTCAGAAGATGTATGTTATGAAAAGAGAAAACTCAGTGATTAATTTGAGGAAAGTACTAATGCATTATTAGCCCTAGTGTGACGTGGACTTAAAGCTCCCTGCACCACTGCCTTGAAGGGAGGCTTGATGTGATAGGTACATGTGTGCTAATCCCAAACGTCTTTCCATGTATTCTAGCAACACCATTCTTTCTACCATTCATTCTCAACATCACAGACCATCTTCCATCCTAGTTTAATGGGCTTTGATAGGGTTCCAGTGTCAATGTTTTTTAGAACCCTATGTGTGATTCTATTGTGAAGCTAGGGTTAAGAATCACTGACCTTCCTTGTGATTATATTTTTATGTTGTCTGTTAGGCCCTTAGTGTGCAGCAGTAAGCAAGCTTTTACTCCCTTTGTATAACACTGTGCACAGTGCCTTGGCCAGGGTAAGAAGCAATTTTTTGATTGATAGCATGCAGCACAATAATCTTGAAAACAATTCCTGAGAGAATATTACAGTATTGGCCTCACAAAGTAGTGTATGCACATTAATAGAAGGGGCCAATCCAAAGAAGACCGAATGAGAAAGTCAGCGAGGGAAGAAAAGGGGCTTTCCAAAGTATGTGCTATATCTTATCTTTTTAGATGGCGTATCTTTATTTAGTGTGGACTCATAAAAAGAAAAACTCTTAAAAACAAGAAAACAGGGAGAAAAGAAAACAGAAAACACAGTGGGAAGAAGGCATTGCTACCCTAATGCAAATTTCAAGACCTTCAGAAAGTTCTGAGCAGTGATTTTGGATTTAGTGTTCTAAAGTTGTTCTTACTTTTGGAAACCACAGCTCCGGGCACCAATACTCTCTTTTGCTCATTGTATCTAGGTTATATTTACTTCTTATAGGAATGATCTAGAGGAAACCAAATGATAGCGTTCCAGATGGCTACGCAACCTTGATATATTAAATGTTCTTGATGTGAATGTTAGCTACTGGCAGAAAAAACCTCTAAGATTTCTAGACAGGTAGTAACAGATGAGTCTGTTGTTCAGCTTTGTCCATTTACACTGTGAGAACTGTGTGTGGCTTTCTGCAGTCTTGTCACAGTTCTTGCCAACACATTGATTGCTTTATGTTATTGTTGGAAAAATTCTGACTCACAATTTTTTTCTTCCCCCACTTTAGGTCAGAGAGAGTCTCTCTGAAAGAATATTAATAGCTGAGAAGATTATACTGCACAGTAAAAAAAATTAATGAGGCAGAGTCAGTATGGCTCTGGACAGCAGATAAAACAGTTAAAGCAGCAGAAGTGATGTTAGGTTTACAAGCAGGTATTGTAGCTAGGATTAGGAGTTCATCCAGATTCCTCAGAAATAAGTCTGGGAGGCAGCAAAAGCTATGATGTACATTTATAGGTTGCTAGGTAACGAAGAACACTTCCATATGTTTTGTTTACTGGTGCATATTTTCATTGCTAAATCAAAATGTTTATAACAATAGGCAATGAGTAGATCGTCACTCCTAACCTAGAAAGCAATAAAAATGGAACAGAGGATATTAGCTGAGTCCGAAGCGTAGCAACTGCCTCTCATTGGGTTCTTGCCTCATCTATTTCTTGTTGCAGATATTGTAAATCCTAATACAAAGCTGCAGGGCTGTTAGAAAAATTTGTTCAGAAATAGTAATAAGATTAAAGAATTCTAATGTCTGCTTTTTAGGGTGAATTTTACACTTTTGTTTTATGAAATCATCCAGTCAAAGAGAATAAACTGCATTTAATACAGTCTTTCAGGAGAAAATGTGTCTCCTATCGCAGGAAAAGAGGAGTGGGCCATGTTGTATAAGTCAGCGAGTCAGTGTGCTGCTTCCTGCACCACAAAGTGTTACCATAAATTATAAAAGTGTGACTCCATGTTCTCCCTCCACTCTTGGCAAGAATCCATGGATGAATTCTTCATGAAAATAGCACTGAGGGTTTGGCTTTTAATTCAGTAAATATACAAATGTATTCATTTTTCACTGGTTAATGTCAGGGCATGTATTTGTGTTTATATGTGTGACTGTATTAGAGACAGACAGAGAGAGAGAGAGAGAGAGAGAGAGAGAGAGAGAGAGAGAGAGACCCAAGCACACTTGTACTTCCCTATACTTGTTTACTTCCTATATGAGTCAGAACCCTTTAACACTCTCAAATGCAAGGGACACCTGGGGAAGGGTTCCAAAGAGAGCGCATTTCGGGCTGGGGATATAGCTCAGTGGAATAAGTGCTTGCCTAGCAAGCGCAGGGTCCTGAGTTCGATCCCCAGTACCACAAAGAGAGCGCATTTCGGGCTGGGGATATAGCTCAGTGGAATAAGCGCTTGCTTAGCAAGCGCAGGATCCTGAGTTCGATCCCCAGTACCGCAAAAAAAAAAAAAAAACAGCAGTTGGTCATGCTGTCCTTGGACATCACTGAGGGAGGGTTCCCCCTACTCTGCTCCTCAGTATTTCTGGGAACGAAGGCAGGCTGGCTGTTCTATGAGATACACAAATTTTCTACAACTCACTTATTATAAATACTGGTAAAGGATATATAAGTCTGTGCCCCTCTCTGATAAAACGATTATTTTTTCAAATGAAGTTTAGTTTTAAATTCTCTGACTTGGGGTGGTAAAATGCAAAGTACACTGTTGTGACTAGACTTTCAATAGGTTATTTAAAATATCCTCATTTACTTATGTTGCAGTCCACAAGCTAATGAGTAGTTTGGAAGGTGTTGAGCAGCTGTGATAGCGGCTTGTCTCGTTATTTATTGATGAAAATCTCGGGAGAATTGTGTCTGGAATGGAGAAATAGCTCAGCTGCATTTGGGAAGGATGAGAAGAAATGTGCAAACTGAAAAGTAAAAAGTTTACAAAACAGACCAGGATGTGCTTAGCACTGACATCTTCAGAAGAAACTCATCGGAGATACAAATGTGAGATGTAACTGAGCGAAAAAGTGAAACTTTTAAAAGCAAAATGTCAGAAAAATAACAATGGGAAAGAAGGACGTGGCATTAGTCCAACGTGTTTAACCTAAATATAAGAAATATTCATTAATATTTTGAAGCAGAAGCTGCTTTAGAGACTAACCCAATTTCTTCATTTTTCAGTGAGGATATTGAGTGCACGTGCGCACGCACACACACACACACACACACACACACACACACACTATCTAAGGATGCAGACAGAGTGGTCACAGGTACAGGAGTGTGGCTGGGTAGGACGAATGACTCCTAACATTCTGTAACAGAGGAGGATAGTTGTGGTTGACAACATGACTGAATATTTACAAAGTACTGGAGAGGGTTTTAAATGTTCCCAGTATGAAGAAATATGTATGTTCAGGTGATAGTTATGTCAGTTACTATTGGACTATGCATTGTACATTGTACACAGGTACCATATGTTACGCGGTCACCACCTGTCAATCAGAAATACATTAGTATGCCACCTGTTCAGTTTTTGTACTGTTCCTGTGCTACTGTGTGTATGTTTGTTAGTGTTTTTGTTCTTTTACTTTTAAAATAAAAAATTTTAAAAAATAAAAGAAAAAAATGAAATACATTAGTAATGGCTGAAAGTCTAGGGCAGTGGGAAAATGCTTGCATTGAGTAAACAAAGTGCTGGATTTAATCTCTAGATATAATAATAAAATAATAATAGTAAAGAACATTATCTAAGTGTCATAATTGATGTGTTAACAGACAGATAAGAATGAGTCTGACCCTTAAGATTCCCAGTGAAGTGTTCACAAGCCTGTCAGTCCCTTTCCCAAGAGACAAATGCAAAATTAGTTCAAACTTGAGCTAATATGATCCTCAAAAGAACAAAAATTGGGCACTTCACATTAAGGATAGTTTTTTCTCCTTGAATTCACACTTACCAAGTACACTACAATTTTCTGACAGAGCCTTCTAGGAAACTCTACACATTTCCACTGGACCTGATAAAACATTTAAAAATACTTGAGCAATAATAAACAATATTCAATCCATTTTATTATATGAGGAAATATACACTTTGTATGTATGAAAACTATTTATGCAACTGTGACTGCCTGCATTCTAGAATATACTGTCTTACCTCGCTCCCTTATTGGTTACACTGATGCCTGATGTATTTGTATTCCTTTATGCTGAGGACAGCTCCTGGCAGATGGAAAATCATTAGATGTAGAATCGCAAAGCGTAACTAGCATATTAGGTGATAATCAAAATTTGACTAAAATTAAACAACATATAAGCATTATCTTCTTGCCATACTACCTTTGATGGTGTTTTGGGAACTTCTTTGGGATTTTAAGAAGTTACTGTATTCAACAATATAAAAAGAGCAAACTTCCAGATATAGAAATTAGAAACATAGACAGCTTCAGGAAATGAATCTATCACAAACACGAACACAGCACAGACTTCTGAGGAGGTAATCCCAGTTGGTATCACTAATGTTATATTTTGCTTCCCTTCCTTCCTTCTTACTGTAGAATCAGAACGGAAATCACTGATATTATATTTTAAGTAATTAATATCCTTAGTTTTTCTAATAAATGCAAATTGGATCATTATATAATTCCATTAGAGAGTATTACTTATACAGCTGTCCAGCCATAGTTATTGTATCTCTCAATGTAAGGTAATTATGGAGACTCCTGGCTGGGGAAGAAGGAAAGGTAGTTGGAATCAAACATAATGCCAGGGGCTGGGGGTATAGCTCAGTGGAGTAAGCGCCTGCCTGGCAAGCACAAGGTCTTGAGCTCAATCCCTGGTACTGTGAAAAGGAAAAAAAGAAAAGGAATGCCAGTGGAACAAAACATCTCTGTAATATAATTTTTTCCTATGATGTATGGACCTGTAAATACTTTAATGAGACATTTACTTCTCACCACCTACATTAGGCACTGCTATTGATAAGAAGTGAAAAAGTAATATTTCAAATAATATTAGTTTTATAATAGTTAATTATTAGTTCTAGTTGTATAATATATAGTGATATAATGTATATTAACTATGCCTGAGCAATTGTTTTTAAGGAAAGATATAAGAAATACTTTATAAAAGAATTGTACAGTGATCCAACCTGCACTTATTGTTAGAAAGCTAATGGTGTTATTTATAATATAGTATTAGCACACAATACATAGTCTATTAGCCCAAAAATGACAAGTTGAATGTTGAAGTTTAGCAATGTTCTTATGAAGACACTACAACTTGCTATTTTGCCAGTTGCCAAAGATAATGCATAACACAGTGGAAACGGCCAACCTGATCACTCATAACCTCTGATGCTACGGACAGGAAGAACTGATCTTTGAAGTGGTTGCTGATACAGTTACTGAGTCCCGGTGTCTTCTCAGGGGAATGTGTTTGGTTCTTGTTCAGACCCCTCTGCAGTTTCATAGGATGCAGAATAAGAATGATTTCTAACTATGTATGAAACAGAGAGGAGCTGCTGCTTGGACTTCATTTCAGGATATACACACTGAGATTTTGACTGCTCAAGGGAAAAGCACTCACAGGTTACCCAGTAGCTCCCTAATGTGTGTTGGAAGTGGCACTGTGGGAATGCCTTGTCTGTAGTGCTGTGTTCACTGCATAACATTTTGTTCTCTGGGAAGACCTCTAATTGATCAGAGTGAAGCTGTGTAGGTTTTAACTTCTAAGTTAAAATTTTGTCAGCCAGTGTGGAAACATGTGAAATTACCTGTTGTCTTTAAGAAACAGGCAAAAATGTGTTGATTGTGCAAACAAATCTTTCTCAATTGGGCCTCTCCCTGGGCATCTCTTCAGAGATACATCATTGAATGAAACTCTGATTAATCCTAATTTCTCATATATGTGTGTTGGAAAAGTATATTTCCATGGCAGCCATACAGTTAAATTTTCAGATGAGTTAAATAAAACCAAGGGAAGTTAACTCATCCCATGCGGAAGAGCAAAGATGAGGCTCATATTCAAGTCTTCCAAGCACCTTCTTTAAAGAAAAATGTTGCAGTATAGAATGTTGAATTGTGGTAGTTAATATTATTTTTAAGTTGGATTATAAAGAAGTAAGCTGATTAATATGATTTAAAGCGAATGTGTGGAAGACCTGTGGCATCGGAGGAGCGGGAAATGATGGATTTGTATTCTTCAAGTTGTATGTGTTATTGTCTATTGTGTAAGGTCACGAAATAGCCAAGTGACGTTTATGATAGGTGACTTTTTACCCAGTAGATACCCGAAGAAGAAAGCTCAAGCCTGCCACTAGCCACTGGGAAAGTAGGACCTACGACATACAGCTCTGAAGATGAGCTGTGGATTAGCAGTGCAGGCATGGAGACGTTTGCAAATCAAGGAAGCACTGAGGCCACAAAATTTAGGTGAATGTCAGTCTTAAGGAAATTCATATTCTCAAAAATTGCCATAATAATTATTCTACCAGTATGGAATCAGAACCAGGCTGCCTGGGTCCACATTGCGCTTTCTTTTTCAGGTGATTTTATGACTTGGTAAGAACAGCAAAACTGGTGAGCACATCACTTAACACAGCGTTGCTGCTAAGGCAAAAAGGGTTAAAGTACATAACGAATAATTTATTTAAGTATTAATTACCATTAGTAGTAATGGTGGTATTGTTCGTGATACTATTATTATCAACAGTATAGGATCCATATTTGTTTCCTTGAAGTGATTCATACAAGTACTTTCAGCTACTTTCAAGTGGTTCAAAACGTCTTTCAAATGAAAGGATAGCTGGATCTTAAGATAGGTCAATGGTCACAGAATGACAACAGGTGAAAGTATTAAAAGAAAATAATCATTCCAGTAATCTACTCTATTATTCTTCAAGTGTTTTATTTTTCATTGAGAAATTTTATAATAGGAAACTTTGAAGAATAAATCCTGGCACTTGATACAGGAAATGTACATTTTAAAATCTAAATAAAATGAGATACTAGGGGGTGTCATAAATTGCCAGCTTTTCTCAGGGCAGTGAGAAACGCACTGACTGACACTTTTTGTTGCTGCTAGTAAGGGGAGGAGGGAGGAAAGGCAATTGGCCTGCACAGAAGCCTATCTACAGCTAGACAGCGAGACATTACATTGGTCAGTAATATGCCAGTCTATGAAAAAGTCTAAAATGTATGAAATAAGAGACACAAAGAAATGGTGAATGGCCACACGGTCACACAGAGGCTTTGGTAAATGTAAAGACAGAGTAAATCCCAGGATGTCAGGCACCCTGGTGCCCTCACAGTCTCTGAGTACATTTTAGTAGGTGGATTTGATATACCTGTAAGCACTAAGACACTGAAGTCTTATATTATGGTAGTTTTGATTTATAAGCAATCTGTTTAATCAGTGTTAGACAGCCACTGCAACCATTGGTAAGGAAAATTTAAAAAGAATTTCACCAAATAAATAAAGGGACTATGTTAGCTCCTTTAGTCAATTACAATTGCGTAAGAAAAAGTGACAGTAGCACACAGGTGGGCTGGCCATGAAAGGGGAATGCTCTTCCATGCTAAGAGCAGTGACCTTATAAATCAAAGTGTTTAAACTCTCTTTTAAAGCATTTCTACAGCAATATACCTAATAATACTTCAGAATTTTTTAAAATTATGTTTTTACTAAAAAATAAATATACATCTTCCAATTTGCACTTCTTTGTGATTATGTATGTGCCACTTTACAAAAATAGAACTATATGAAGTATTTTGCAAACCGCTGTGTCAATTACTAATGTTATGGAACATATTACTGTGATACTAAGTGGGGTACCTTCATTTTCATTCTAAACTGTGAGCTGGTGTGCATTACGGACAAGCTGCCTGCTTTCTATATTTCTTATTAGATCAAATAATTACACTAAATTGATATGTAAACGAATTAAATACTGAAACAAAGAGTGAAATATTTACAAAACTTTCTTGGGTATAGGCAAAATTTTTCTCACTATAAATTGAGCTGCTAAATAGGATGCATGACGTTTTCAGGACTTACAAACTGGTCTTTATTTAATTAAAAATCCTCTTTTGAGAATATTTTTAATTCTTATGCAAATATGCCTTCTAAGTATCTTTATGCAGCATGTGAAATATGTGTTTATTATAATTGTGTATATCATTTTATCTAATATTTTCATTTCTGGAGTGATGTATATTTGTAAAATAAATCAAAACTTGTTTTAAAAGATACACTGTGATAAACTATTACAATAGAATAATATGCAGCAAAGAAAGGCACAAATTATTGCATTATAAATTATTACAGTGCTGTATTACTGATCCGTGCATGCAATGATTTAGATATCGCTCAAGAAAAACACACTGAGTGCAAAGGTCCATCTTGCGAAGTTACACAAATAGGGCTGGGGATATATCTCAGGGGCACAGCACCTGCGTGGCAAGCACAAGATCTTGAGTTCAATTCCTAGTACCAAAAAAAAAAAAAAAGAGAGAGAGAGAAAGAGAGAAAAGTTACACAAATAAATTCAATTGACATAAAATTCTCAAAATGATAAACTTATCAAAATGGAAACAAGATTAATGACTTCTCATTAATCAGGGATGGAAAAGTTAGCGAGCTTGTGTTTGGCTGTGCAGTGGTAGAAGAATGTCTCCTTAGGATTATAAAATAAGCTCTGTATCCTGATTATGATGGTGCTCCCCTCTGTCTGGACAGGCAATAATTTGTGTGACAGAAAGACATACACAAGAATGCATGTAAATCCAGTGGAGCAATGTGCATTTCCTCATTTTGATATTACAGTGTACACTTGTGGGTTGTTATCACTGTTACAAATTAAGTCAAGGGTACGCAGGAGTTTCTGGTTTTCTTTTCATTTAAAGAAGTTTACATATTATTATTTTTCCATTTTAAAGAGAATAATAAAAAAGGAACAATAGCAAAATACCAACAACATAGACAAAAACAAAACAAAGCAAATTTTGTCACTTTAATGAATTTGGATTTCTAAGTAAAAAGTGCTCGAAAATATTAGAATGTTATGACAGCTTGATGTTAGGGGTTGGAGTGCTTTGAGAAGAGAAAATTGTACTACTATGGTTGTATTTTAAAGACAGAATGTTGCTACCAGTCAGATTTAGTTAATATTATGAACTGCCTATTTGTCCAACTATACATTATTTTTATGATAATTGCCTATATGCTTGTTATTAAAAGTGCCATGTGTATTTCATGATTTCACAAGAGATCAATGAAAAAAATTTATGCCTTTAAGAAATCATGCAAAATATTTAATGTGGCATTTTACTTATACGTTACAAAGATATTCCCCTTTAAGAAAAACTGTATAGGAATACACTGAGTAGTCTAAGTAAATTTTTAGCCTTTTAAGTAAAATAGTATTCATTGTAAAACTTCGTGAGATAATTGAAAATAGCAATAACTTACAATATTCACCATTTTCGCCACTTCATTCTAGTTTCTCTATAGACCTGTAAGTTGGAGAGAATAAGAATATATTTTCTCCATTTTAAAAGTTAGTAGGCTGAAGTTAGATGTTCTTTTGTTAAACAATAACATAATATCAAACTTCGTTTCTGATGTTTACAGAAACATTTTTCTACTAATCTGTCACTACTTCATGAAACGTTATTGTATTTTATTTTAATTTGGTTTGTAAAATATAGAAAAGTCAGTCAGAGCACATTATCTGGGGATGTCCCATGAGCAAAATGTACATTGTGAAGGAAGTCAAGATAAGGCTCAACCAAATTCTTGCCCCAAATCTACTGACAAACACTTTGGTGAATTTGAGCAATTCCAGCACTCATATGTAAACTCATACATGAGTTCTCTCATAAAAATGTAAACTCATACATGAGTTCTCTCATAAAAATGTAAACTCATACATGAGTTCTCTCATAAAAATGTAAACTCATACATGAGTTCTTTCATAAAAATGTAAACTCATACATGAGTTCTTTCATAGAAATGTAAACTCATACATGAGTTCTTTCATAGAAATGTAAACTCATGTAAACTCATACATGAGTTCTCTCATAAAAATGTAAACTCATACATGAGTTCTCTCATAAAAATGTAAACTCATACATGAGTTCTTTCATAAAAATGTAAACTCATACATGAGTTCTCTCATATAAGAACGCACAACACTAAGGTGTATTTAAGCGTCTCTAGTGTTCCTGTGCTCTACTCTCATCTGAAAAGGCATTCGAGAAAACTCCAGCCGACCACTTGCCTCCAAACGATACTGGTTTGTTTGCTATGTTGGTATATACCAGCTACATTAGTATATTTGCTTTGTTATATATTTCCACATGATATATCTTACAGTTGGTAAGAAATACTTCAAGTTGGATTGTATTTTACTTAATATTTTGATCATTGTATAGTGGGATTGGCAGTGTTGTCCTTTATTTTTTTTTCTTTTTTTTTTCTTTATTTTAAAAACATAAAAGTACAAAAACATATTGACAAACAGACACCAATTATCATAAAAAATAGTACAATCACAACTAATCTATAGACAAGGTGATATGGTATCAACAGTGGTTATTGCTTTATCCATTGATATCTTCGAATTGCAAATGTATGAACCCATATACAGACATGCAAATTTAGTCAGAGAGTTAATCCTCTCAACAACAGAAAAAACACAAAAACCAAAAATCCAAAGACAAGAAACAAAACAGGCAAACAGCAACAACAGCAAAAACATCAAAAACAACAAAAAAACACCACTAGTTGCTGCTTTACATATTGATATCTTCGAAGTGTGTGTTCAGGATAACACATACAGACATACAAGATTAATCTAATATCTTGTCATCGATTATTGCTTAGCATTAAGTGATATAATACAATAGTAGAAACATGTTAGCCCTCCTGCATATATGTATATTCATATATATTCATATATACATACATACATTTTTGTCTTTT
Source organism: Dinomys branickii (assembly GCA_004027595.1). Lineage (NCBI taxonomy): Eukaryota > Metazoa > Chordata > Mammalia > Rodentia > Dinomyidae > Dinomys > Dinomys branickii. The sequence goes on along the minus strand of PVLD010009715.1, from coordinate 129 downwards.
TCTTTTCTCCTTTCCTTCGTCCCATCTGTTCTTTGTTTTAGAACAGATTTCCTTCATGACTCTTAGTTTATATTCCCACCCTCGGGTTCTTACACCAGTGATACAATACGTTGCCTGCACATGTATCGC